>QNQO01002378.1:0-122894 GCA_003290165.1 Berberis thunbergii
TTGGCCAGGGACATCACATTCGGTATCCCTATGAATGTCAGGGTTTTGCATTCCTCGGTGGGATTTAGTGTAAACGCTAACCGCACTTGTTATCTTTGCTCTCCATATTGTTTTAAGAGTCTGCGAGAGAAGTATCGGGGTTGGGCGAGGCCCTGGTTCTATGTGTCCCTTGCCTCATTCCAAGAGCCTAAGAGGATCGAGTATCACTGTCGTTGGAGGAACAAGAGTTCTCTAATCGGTTTGACAAGCTTCCCCGAGTCTTGGTGGAGGATTTCCTTACTATGAATGCCATTATCCATAGTGGCTTGTATTCGTCGGGTAAGGCGGGTCACGCAGAGCCTAGTGTAGATCGTGCTTTGGAGGTGACTGTTGCACATGCTAATGATATGGATTTCGGCCCCGGAGCAAATTTCGTTAAAGAACCTATTGGCCAAATTGCTTTTGTTGTTGTCAGAGGTTCTGGAGGTGTTAGCTTGATTGTTATAAAAATGAAAGTTCCCAAGTCTCCCAGCCTGTCTAAGATGCTGGCAATTAGTCCTGGCCGCATCTCAAAGAAGAAAAATCTCACCACATCGGTTCGTGATGTCGTTAGGGTTTCCTCCCCTCCTAATTTTCCCCAAAAAAGAGGTCGTGGTTCGGAGGATGACTTTGTTGCCCTAGAAGAGAGGTTTCTTGTCCTTTGGACAACCGTGAGAAGAGTCTTGTTGCCTCATATGGTTTGCCTGTTTCTGTTGACCTAATGATTGATGACTCTCGCGTTATTGAAAACAAAAAGCTTCTACTTGGACTTGAGTAGTCTGAGAATCCAAACAACACCAAGACCTTGGATGACTTCTAGTATGATCCGACATTGAAAGATCAAGTCGTGACTCGAGCTAGGGGCTTCAAACTCCCCATGTCTCCTACGGTTGTTGGGACCTCGGGATCACCTGCTACTCCCTCCGTTTTTCATCCTATCCTGGTTGCGCCCTAGAAGTTTTGCTGGCCTTTTGATATTGATGTGCGGGACAACACTCGCAACCTCATTTGAGGTTGGCTAATAGGGCTTTCATGCTCGTATGTCTACCACGTCGTCATATCGACGAGGTCCTCCAACACCTTATGGAAGGAATGACCCATCTTACTTATGCGGCCGTGATGGGGTTGAATTGTAAGGTTGCCTGTGATCTGGTGGTGCTCATCGAGCGGAGGCTAACAGAGCATGTCTTGGTTCTTTATCACGTTCTCCGCCAACTTGATTCATTGAGAATGCAGTGCATAAAGCATGCAAGGGCTGTTGATAATGCACAGACTTCATTGAGGGAGCTCGAGTCTATTCGGGATAAGTTCACTTCTGATCTCGAAACGTCTGATGTTGAGTTGGATAGGTTGCAATCCCGTCTGAATGCTGCTAAGGAGTTGTCTGACCAAAAGGCTGAGCGTGATGAGGCCACTCGTTCTGCCGAAGAATGTTTTGCCAGTTTCAAAGCTTCTGTGACGCGAATTGCTTAGTTGAATTCTGAGTTTGTTGCAGTCAAGTCTGCGGTCTCCGCTAGACTTACAGTCATTGATAATGAATTGGCGTCGACTCGAGCTGAGCTGTCATCTGTGACAAAAATGCTAAAGACTGTGGAGGTAGCGGATTGGAAAAGAGTGGTCGATGGTCGTCACGACTTTTTGGATTTCCTTGAGACGCAAGGCTTGGATTTATCCAAATATCGTTGCTTTGCCAAACTAGAATTTGACGATGTGGAGAAAATCGTTCCAGATTCGCTGAGTGATCCTGTGTCGAAGAACCTCCTTAATGTTTATCTGAGCTTGCACCACCTAGTGATGCTGCTACTAATGCTCCTTCTTAAATGTCTCTTTTGATTCCTTTGTAATCTTTTTTTTAGAAGATCAATGGAAACTTGTATTTTGAATTTGTTGTGTTCAGTATGTCTAGCTTATTAGCTTTTTGCTTTTGACATTCCTGGCAGAATTCTGACTCGTTCGTTCGGATTTTTGTGAATGGCTTTAGTATTCGACACACTATTCATGTATAAGCTCTTTTTCAAGAAATTGACTCGTTCGACCGGATTGTGATGTCGTACATTATAGTAGATGAGGAAAAGTCCGGCTCATATGTCCTAGTACTTTATTACTTCGTAGTTGATCAGGCCAGAAGTTTCATATTTATGTCTGACTCGTTTGTCCTGACTAAACTTTTGTCGTTTTGAACTCGAGATGGAGGATTGAGTGAATAAGTTTATTGATAGTATATTTTTAAGTGATCTAAATTCCACATTCATCGTAGCTTTTCACCTTCCCTATTTTCCAACTAGTATGTTCCTGGTATGTTGATTTTTATTATTTTGTACAGTCCTTCCCAATTTTGGTTTAGTTTGCCCCCGCCTGGTTCCTTTGTGTTGAGCTGGACTTTTTGGAGTACCCAATTGCCGATGTCAAAAGTGTTGATTCTTACCCTCTTATTGTAATATCAGACCATACGTTGTTCGTAGGCCGCTATTTTTATAGAAGCCACTTCTCGCTTTTCCTCGAGGATGTCTAGCCAAACTCTCAATGCCTCGATGTTATCTTCAGCGCAAAATTCTTCGGTCCTGATTGTCGGCATACCAATCTCCACGAGTATCATTGCTTCCCCTATCGGAGTTCTTTTTGTTGTTATGTATGCCCAAAGGACACCAAGTAACTCAGATGTGCACAGTCCTTTCACTGCCTCAAGCCTTCTTTTGATCGCTTCCAATAATGTCCTATTGGTAACCTCGGCTGCCCATTCGCCTGTGGATGGGCGGGTGTTGAGAAGTACTGTTGGATGTTTAGGTTTTCACATAGCTCCTTAATCTTCTTGCCTTTGATTTGTTTCACGTTGTCTGTGACAATTACCCTTGGGATCCCGAGTCTGCATATTATGTTTTTCCAAAGAAACTTCTCGACTTGGGCTTCTCCTATCTTTGCTAGGAGTTCTACTTCTACCCACTTAGTGAAATAATCTACTGCCACAAGGATAAACTTCTTTTTGTTGGACACGGGGAGTGGTCCTACGATGTCCATTCCTTGTTGTACAAATGGCAAGGGGCTACTCATCGGGATCAGGTTCTCCCAACATGTGAGTGTACGGGGCGAATCTCTAGCACTTGTCGCATGCGTGAACAAGTTTTTGAGCATCTGTTTGCATCGTTGGCCAATAATATCATAGTGTGAGTGCTTTTTGGGCCAGTATTCTTCTTCATGGGTGATTTCCGCATGTAACGTGGTGGATTTCTTGTAGGACATAGTCCACATCTTCGAGCGAAAGACACCATAGTAATGGATTGGTGGCGGATCTTCTATAGAGTCTGTTGTTAATCATTTATATCGTGCCGCCTAATTTTATAGCTTTCGGGCCTCCATATTATCTTTTGGGAGTTCTCCATATACTTCAGGATTGGAGTTGTCCAGTTGTTCCCTTGATTTGTGGCGCATGCTTCTTCCACCTAGTTTTCAAATGGAACTTCCTTTCATCATGACAAATGGGTTAACATTATCTTTAGCTTGTGATGTTTCCTTTGTCAGTTCGTAGGCTCTTTTGTTCTCCATCCTTGCGCACGTTGAATGATCGCAGTCTGGAAGCCTTCTATCAGTTCAATAGTTTTTTGGTAGTAGGCTCTCATTTGGGCGTCTTTGACATGGAATTCGTTGTTCAATTGATTGACACCAATTTGGAATCAGTAAATACGCTAATGTCATTTATTCCCAAGTGTTATGCTAATTGTAGCCCGACTATCACAGGTTCGTACTCGGCATTGTTGTTTGAGGATTTAAAGTTGAATTTTATTGCCTTCTCCAATGTGACACCTTCTGAGTTGTACAAGACTAATGAAGCTCCGCTTCCCACCTCGTTGGATGCTCCGTTACAACGAAGGATCCATCCATGGATGGTTGGTTTGTATTGCCATTCTTTGTTTTTGCTTTATGCTTGTCGATCGTTGCTCCATGTAAATTTGGGGATGAAATCTACCAATGCATGGGCTTTGATAGCAGTTCTGGGGATGAAATCTGGACGAACGAGTCAGAAACCTACTAGGAATGTCGCAAATAAAAAGGTGATTAGCTAGACATACTGGACACAATAAATGCGTAATATAAAATTTCCATTGATCTTATAAAAAATGAGAATACAAAAAGCAATTAAGAAAGAGTATCGACATTAGTAGCGTCTCCAGGCAGTATGAGCTCAAAAGGTTCTCTGACAACCGGATCACCAAGTGAATCCGGAACAACTTCCTCGACATCATCGAATTCTTGCCCAGCAAAGCAATGGTAGTTGGACATGTCTAAACCTTGCGTCTCCAGGAAATCTAAGAAATCGTGGCGACCATTGACCAGTTTTTTCCAATCCGCGACCTCTTCCGCCTTCGACCTTTCAGTAACTGATGATAGCTCGGTTTTGGTTGACACTTATTCTCTGTCAACAACAGAAGTCTGGTAAAGACCATAGACTTGGTCTCGACAAACTCAAAATTCAGATGAGCGATTCGTATAAAAGAATCCTTAAGACTGACAAAACATTCCTCTGCAAAAAGAATGGCCTCTTAGGCTCCCTATGCAGAAACATTCCTCTGCAGAAATAATGACATTCGTAGTAATAACATCTTCCATTGAGACTCGAGGAAGATCGCCAAATTGACTACAAAACTCCCCCTCTTCCAAAGACAACGACAACTCGGCTCTCTTAGGCTCCCTGAATGAACGCAGAATATGATTTTCGCAATACCTAAAGTAATTGGAAGAAAAGGATGCGTAGAACCAAGACCTTGACCAACCCCTATACTCCTATCGTATGTATTTGAAACAAAAAGGATAGCAAAGGCAATAGGTGTGATTGGGGGGGGGGTTTACGCTGGCGTTCATAGGGATACGAGTCGCGACAACCCTTTCTAAGGTCGAAATCATCACCTTTCAACCGTTAGGAACCAGTTCAGCCGGAGCGATGCCAACCAAATCCAACTACTACAAGGATACAAATCGATGCACCCATGTTTTGGATGACAAGGATTGTCGCCCTCTTCGGGTAGAACGCTTTTCAGATCAGCCGACAACAAGTAATCATGACGGATGCTATCCAGAGTCCCATGCGTCGCACGCTTAGACAAAAAGAAAGCTTCACAGGCATCAAGAACATCGCCGCTTAAGACCCTGAAGTTAGACATGACTGCAGAGCAAACTCGAGGAATCAAGGAATAGAAAATGAAGAAGTACAAAAGAAAGTAAAACACACTCAAACTCCTCCTTTTATAAGGACGAGTAGCAAAAGGTCCACTATTGGGAGAACGTGCAAGATATGACAATCGCACGAAATCCCATAAATTAAGCTAAAACGAGTAGGCGGGTGGAACATAGGAGAGGCAACGACAACAATAGATAGCAAGAGCACTAAATGTGTCGTAATGTTGAAATCAAAAATAAAACCGCCACATAGTTAGTGGATACATGAACATACCCATTAACTAAGGGGGAGTAACTGATGATACATCAAAATAGACCGGCCATCACGGCTATACACATGGCAAAAATATCCATCACGAGGATATGACATCTCATCTACTGGGCCAGCTCGTAAAACCTAAGAATAATAAAGCCAACCATAGATGCCCACTATAAGAAGAGATAATCAAAGCCCGAATTCGGGCCCAGACGAATCAAAACCCAAATCCAAACCCGACACGAGTTCTCTCATAAAAAAGAGGAACGTTGCACCAAATAGAGTCGTAGAGGGAGTTATGCCTCCACGGACGCATCTCCATCAAGGAGAGAACTATCACGAGGAATATCTCATTCTGTTACGCCTCACATACTTAAGTCACGCAGAGAATAACCCGCGACCATTATAAAAGGTAAATGAAACATTTGACACATGTATGCAACTTTAACTAAATTTTATCCAGATTTATTTCATTCTTCAAACAGAATTGCTGACTTAAGCATTGGAGTGCCTTCGGCCACAAAAACGTGGTCCTTGGCAGTATAACATCTGTTTTGCAGGTCAAACTCATAGGAGGATGATTTTTGACACATCAGTAATAATAATTAAATTAAACAAATCAATGTGATACTTATGACTCGATTAGATATGTTTTGGAGAATTATTGTAGAAATAATATGTCAGAAATCATCAACTTATATTGCCTAACCCCCCATTAGCAATTTATTGGTCATAAATAAAATAATTAATAAAATAGTCACTATTGGTCATAAGAGTGTAAAAGTAAATTTTCTATTTGTTTAGGAAAGATAAAGATGTCCTATAACTTTATGGGTTAACCTGGGTTCAGTGTTCTAAAAACCGGCCTAGGCGCTAGAAGGTGGAAAACCGCCCAGGTTAATGGCTAGGCGGGCTGTCTGGGCGGTTTTGGGCAATCTGGGTGGGATCTGGACAGCCTAGGCAGGGTCTGGGCGGCATAGGCGGACTCTAGGCGGGTCTAGGCGGTCTGGGCGATTTTTATTTATTTTTATTTTTTATTTTTTTAATTAAAATTTTTTATTTTAATAAGGCTGATTGTGTTCTTATTTTATTTTCTTTCCTATTTTTTAAAAATAAACTATTTAATAGTTTTTTATTCAGTATATGTCTAAATGTAGCAAATGATGATTACTTAATGGAATTCTCAAAGGATCTGTCGGTACCAATTTTACTAATGTAGATTTTATCAAACATAACTGAGGTTATTCATGGAATTTGAAGAAAAATAAAAGAGTACACAAATTCAAATTTATATAAAGTACCCATCATGACCAACTTCAGTCATTTGAGTTTTAATAAATTTTGTTCACGATTGTTAATTTTTCATGTTTTTAAATTTTGCATATGTATATTAACATTAAATTGGATGTAATTGATAAGGTATTATGTTTAACTTTTGTAAATTATTAAAGTAATAATACAAAACCTAAGACCGCCTAGGTGTCGCCTAGGTACCCGCCTAGGCCCCTGGGTTAATAAAAAAAAAGTCATTGTTGGTCATAAAAATTTAAAGGTATACACAAATTAGCCATTACATCAACTGTGTTATTTAAATGGTCTATTTCATGAAAAAAGTAGGTTTTAAAAGTCATTTTCCCACAAAATTAAATGGAGAAAGTGCTTCATGTGCAAACCACACCATGGATTATTGTGAATCATAAGCATACACTATTAAATGGAGTACCAGTGACCATTGGTGATATCACATATTATGCATATTCATGATATAGACCATTAAATGGAGTACTAGTGACCATGTCACATACATTATTGAAGAAATTATACATATTTCAAGTGCATTATTATCGACTAGAAGAATTCTATAATATCCAGAACTTGGTGATGAACCAGTCATTTATTGATTGCCGCAAAAATCTTTTCAAAGGCTTCGTTCATGCAAGAAACCATAATTTGGGAATCAATGAAATTCTTTTCCATTGTTGCCACCAGCTTTATCCGTCCCATGTAACTAATTATAGTAAAAACCAGACTCTACGAAATAGTAAATTAAGAAATTAGCAAACCTAGAAATTCTCACTAAAAATTTTGAATTAAAATAGTATGCTTTATATCGAATATATTCAATGGATCCAAACTTGAATTACTTTTTTTAAATTATGGCAGAAGGTTTCAAGAATAAATTTTGTTTTTCTTAAATAATACAAGCAAGAAACCTAATCCTATAAAGTTATACCTTAAACCCGAAACCCTAATAACCATTTTAGACGGGATATGAAGTAAATTACCTGAGGTAACCCAGTCACAGTGAAGTAAAAATCGTTGATTGCATGCCCCTCCATTGCGATTTTCTCATTTGGACCAATGACATTTGTGATAGTGGTGCTTGAGTTCCTAATGTTTGAGTATGCAAACTCTGCTATTCCCTGCAATACCGACATATATTTTCCTCTTCAGTAAAGAAAATAAAGATCAATATTCATAAAAATTTCAAATAGATTTCAATAAATAAATAAATGCAAATTTTTCAATGCATGCAAAATTTGGGATGTATGTGCAACCTCAATGTCGACAAGACACCGAGTTGTTTACCTTCTAAACATCTTATGATATTATAAAACACAGATTTTGACGCAAAGCTAGCAAAAGTACATTTGATTTGATATAAAGTGTCTTAATTAATAAATTAAAATTACTGACACTAGTGTGTGAGCGTACGCCATGCATGCCAATATTCAATTTCCCCCCTTTTAATGGCCCTTATATATTATATAAAATAATTATAAGTTTGTGAAGTATTATACCCAAAGTTTGCTTTGATTTTTTTTTTATCTACACAAAATTGCTAATTAATTTACACATATAAATGTGAATAGTTAAAATGGTTAAAGGTATAAAAAAAAAAAATTGGCCTTAGGGCTGAGGTTGATAGTTAAATCGCTAACTTATGCCCAATGCTCATCTAAATTTAGAAAGAATAAGTTGATAACTTATGGAAGTAATAATAAATAAGGCACCTTAATGCATGGTAAATATTTCATACAAACATAAAAATAAAAATTAAAAAAAAAAAAAAAAAAGTATGAGACCTACATGCTAGTTGTACTATGTAAAATAAAAAATACCATGAAACATTAATTGAGTTCTTCAAAGAATAGTAACTCGGTTCTTCAGATAATAATAACTTGTAGGTTTCCAATTAACAAATTTTGATGGTCATGGAAGGTCGTAAATAGTTATACAAAATACTTGAGAGACAAGTAATTAGTGTTTGTTAGTATTGGTAAACGTATTAGCGTGACAAGTTTTTCATAACCTATTAGTAACTTTTAGCATATTTAATTAGTAACTTCCTGCTATATAACTTAAGGTAATTTTAGATTATTTCATCTAAGCAATTTTATAACTTGTTTAACATGAAACGTGTTTGTGATATACCTTTACTAACAAATACATATAGTAGCTTTTGTTACCTCTAGTGGTAACTTAGTTCTTGAGAGAATAGTAACTTCCATATTAGCAATTTTTGTTTTTAAGGGTGGTAGTAAGTTTCATCCATAAGGTTCAAGTTTCTCACTTAATGGTGGTAATTTGAATGACTTTAAAAATATCACATAATTGCCAAAAGCTTATGAAATTGACTTTTAAATGTCAAATCGGATTGTTGCCAAAAGCTTATGTTATGGTTGTAACTTTGTGTTATGGTGTTAGTAACATTTAATACGTCTTATTCAATCAGGACCATACCGGTCGGTGTCGGGACCAGGATTCTTGCCTACTCCCATTAGTAACTTTTTGCATATTTAAGAACTTGTCTAATTGGCGAGGAAATAGGCGAGGGGGTAGAACCCTCCATCCCTCGCTCGTTTCCTCGCGAATTAGAATTCCCCAAAAACAAAACACTAACCTTTAGCCCTCTGATGGATTTCACCACTTTCATGAAGGGGAAAATGAGCTTAACATGCATGGAATTCTTCATTCTCTTGTTATAGGCCTTCGCTTTGACGATGAACTCAAGAGGTTCAACTTTGTGACTGAAACAGGGGATTGGTATCTGCAAGAAGAGGGCCCTGTTTCCCCATATATTTTGGTTCACCATCTCATCAATGCTTTTGTATCCTTTCACAGCTCTTGTGTTGAACATAACCTTTGCGGTCATTCTTGTTTTACCACCAGAAACTTGACCCATTCTCTACTTTTATAAGTGAATGATGTAGAATATTAATCCAGTCACAACATCATTCACAGTCTGAAAAACAAAACAATTAATTAGTTAATTATAAATAAACAAATGAATAAGACATATATGGCGCCTGAGACTTATGCATAAATAAGCTGACATTTCTCTTTCATGTTGAACATGAGTGGGACCTTGAAAGATTCTACCGACCTATATTCTTGTACCACATAATGTCTACACAGCGACGAAACTGGCAAGGAAACGAGTGAGGAGAGTGAGGTGGCGAGGTGGAAGCCGTTCATTTTGTTTGAGATGCGTGCGTGAAAAGTCAACACACGCATCCCGAGTGAAATGAACGGCTTTCACCCTCGCCACCTCATTTCCCTCGCTCGTTTCCTCGACATTTAGAATTTCTGAACATTAAATGTTTCGAGCCTTTTTGCTAAAAAGACACTAAGTACTGATATGTACACAAAATGAAGCTCCTGAATAATGTCAAAATTCTGGAAATATGGATAATTTGATTCAGCATAACGAAAATTAAACCTTTATTGAAGCTTTTAACGTGGAAGTGACGACTAAAAATTAAAATGAATAGATTAGTGAAGATTCATAAGATATTTAACTTTCAGTGTTTATAAAGAAGCAAGATTTTATAATTTAACATTGATATCACTTTAGGGGCTTTATAATTTAGATTGAAGTACTAATATGGCATTGATTTTGGTTTTAAAATACCTATTCCATGCATTACAGTAAATTTGGACACTCACCCCTTCAACCTTGGATTTGATTTGCCTGATGTGGTCGAGAGATATGGTAATGGATGCTAGGGAGATTGGCTCGAGATCAACTCTAGGTGCCATTGAATGAATCACATTCCTATGGTCTCTTGTGATTGATGCCTTAAACAAGTTGGTAAGCCCGTCCTGTATTGTGTTCTTACATAATGAAAAAACACGGAAGTAATGATGACATCCCCTTGTTTCATTGCCTTTGAAGGATAAAGTGGGGAATGAAATCGGAAGCAAAGGATCATCAGCCCTTTGAGATATATTTAGAGTTTGGCTTATGAAGGAGTAACCATCTCCAAGTGCATGGTTGAGCTTGAACACCACAGTCATTGAACCTTTTAGAGTTTGATACTTGAACAAATGGACTGCCCATAATGGTATACCCTCCTGATACTGCTCGAGTGCAAGTTTTAACATATATTCTTCAAAGAGCTCTTGGTATTTGGTTGGTGACAAACCAACCGGAAAGGTGGGGGCTTTCATATGATCCTTAACTTTGACGTCCACCTTTTTCCATCTGTGAACGCCTTTCTTGTCAGTACAGATGATGGAGGAGAGACGGTCATTGAAGGGTATGAACTTATTGCTAAGAAAGTGAATTATTTTGGGGTCGGTGATAGGTGTTTCAAGCTCAAAAACTGCGAAAATGGTTACTGATAGAGTAGAAGTGGCAAGGATATCAGATATGGGGCTTAGAGGTGGGTACATTTTTTCTTCTTCATCTTCTTGAATTTGGTTTCGTTTCATGCAATCCATTGATGATTCTTCCATCTCTCTTACCCTCCTTGTTTTGCTTTTATGAAATTTCATATAAAACATTTGAGCTTTATTCATGATAATTGACACAAAAATGTCCCTCTCATATTATAATTTGAGTAGGTGGTGTTCGTTATCCTCTAATTAATTTGATACGATCAAAAGAACTATGTATGGGAAGTAAGAACTGGGTAAACAGTACTTGTCCGATAATATAGTAGAGTATATTATCCACTAAATTAATAAGAGTCCATTCTACAAATTTGACACACAAAAAAAAGTGATTGGTCACCAGACTAGTATCTACGTTCTGCAATGTAAATAAATTACGCAAATTGCAGAACGTATAGTTTTCAAAAACAGCCTTTTGGTGGTTGTACAGAGGAGTAAACAGAGACTGATCATAATCACTCTCAACAAATTAAGTACTTGCATTTAGACCTACTTGTTCTCTTGCATGCTATGTAGTTATTGTAACTTATGGATCCAACACAAAGTTGCATGCCTTATAAGAGGTAATAATCAATTGAAGAGCATAAAATTATAAAAAAGTCTTCATGCTGTCGATGCTAGGCAGTAAGTCAGAACTGTTGGTCAGTGGCCTCCTCGCAGTGGCGGATCTACCAAGGGTCTAGGGAGCAGTTTTCCCTAAACTTTCAAAATATTTTTACTATAAATTAGTATTACAAAAAAAATTTAATTATATAATATATAATACAATATTAAAATTATTTATTCAATTATTTAAATATGTTTTTGTTGGTGCAGTGGTTGAAAGTTTATTAATTTTAGTAAACGACCCAAATTCAATAATCTTCTAGCGCAAAATATTTTTTTTTAAGTTTCAATGCAACTTTATTAGTAATTGCAAACATTAAAAATTGTTTAGTTTAATACAAACTTATTTTTTGTCCTCTTGGGGCATATTATTTCTTTATGGGCTATTCACAATTACTATTTTTTTTCATTGTGACACGTCCATACCTTTTTGCTTTCAGCACAATTTTATGTAATTTCAAATAGTAAAGAAATGAATTGTTTGTTCATAAGAGGTATAAAACGTCTAACAAAAAATATTTGAAATTAATATTTAAAATAATAACTATAGAACAATGAAAATATATACCATTAGCAAACTCGTACAAGATTTGAGCCTTATATAATCCATTTTTTTCTATGAAATTGTATTAAGACCATATTATGTTCACTAATTTCAATTTTTTAGCTTAAACTAAATACTTATCTTAGTTATTTTGTGATTTTAGTTATATATCATAGTTATTATGCTCGTTTGCCCCTTGCTAAGGTTATCGATATTACGACCCTATTTTGGCTTAAAATTAAATACACTAAATTCATTTTGGTATATGCAATGTATTTTTTATACTTGTATATCTTTTGCCACCGGGGAGGGAAAAATGGACTCGATCAACTCCACATTCCAATAGATAAAATGATTCTAAGAAACTATACATAAGCCTTAAATGAACTTTGGAAGGTTAGGGTCGAGGGGATTGGAAACACAATCAGCAAGCACAAAGCCTAATTTTACCTAACAATCTCTCCAAAGGTCAATCCAATTATCTGAGAAAACTTTCCAAATAAGAAGAAGCTTCATAGATTTCAGAGCCATGAGGTTACCTCGTCAAGCGAATGAGGCAAGGAAAGGTGGTTTGGAAATTTGGAAAAATGTTCTTTGAATTATAGTAAAGAACCTTGAGTTAGCAGGAATGAATGTCATGTGGAGAGTAAATAACATTCCACGAGCTTTTGACCATTAATGCAAGGTTCTTGGTCTTGGTTAAAGGAATATTGAGTACCCCAAGGTGTCGGGGCATGAAAATATGGTTCCACGTGCACATGTGCTTGGCTTTACCATTCTCATGTCCATTCCACCAAAATTTCCTGGCAAGTTGATCAATTTTAATGGAAATTGAGCCAGGAAAGAGGAATGTCTGGATAGAATAGACTGGTATCGAATTAAGAACTGCTTTAATCATCACAGTTATGCCAGCCTGAGAAAGAAACCTTAGATCTTCAGCTGGAAAAGTTTAGTGTTTATCTTATCAATAAAGAATTGGAAATCAGAAGCTTTGTTTTTTTAGAAACTAAAGGAAATCCAAGATACTTGTCTTTGGGATTATAGTATTTGAATAAAAAAATCATATTAATCATCTTAGCATGCTTTGGATGCACGTTGGAACTATAGTAAACTGAGAACTTATCAAAATTGACTATTTGATTCGAAGCCAGATAGTATTGATAGAGAATATGTCTAACTGAGTGAGTTTCAACTAGAGAGGTTCTACAGAAGAGCATGGGATCATCAACATAGAGGAGGTTGCTGATGGAAGGAGAATGTCTTCTTATTTTGATACCTTTGATTAAGCCTTCGGGTTCAACTCGAGCAAGAAGTCGGGAAAGTGCCTCCACAATCAGGATAAAAAAGATAAGAAGGGAGGAGGTCTCCTTATCGAATATCTCTAAATGACATGATGGGAGAGAGATTGGAGCCATTGAGGAGCATGTGAAGGGACGAAGTGGCAATACATTGCTCAATCATAAGGGTCTATTCCTCCGCAAAACCCAATTGTTTGAAGATTTGCAGAAGAAAAGACCATTCAACTCTATCATAAGCTTTGGCCATATCAATTTTGATAGTCATCCAACCTTGTTTTCTTTTGCAGAATTGCTTCATTTGATAAAAGGTCTCATGGGCAATCCTGACATTATCTGCGATCGATCAGCCTTTAAAGAAAGCTCATTGATTGAGAGAAGTGATTTTATCATGCAGCTGTTTAAGTTTGTTCGCAAGGATTTTAGAAATGACCTTATAAATCACATTACATAGCCTAATAGGACAAAATTTATCCAACGAGACAGAGTTCCCCACCTTAGAGATCAAAGCTATGAATGTTTCATTAAGTTTAGGGTCAATAGCATTGTTTTGATTACCTTTTGAAGACTGTGACTACCACATGTAGAAAAAAAATAAAAATAAAAATAAAAAAATACACATTTATTCCACTTGCAATTTAATTAGGGTTTAGGGCATATATATTACATTCAAATGACTATAAAACTATATAGGAAAATCAGGCATTAATATTCGGACAAAGTACATGAATCCCTTCTCTGAGCACAAGTGTATTACAAGAGCTGAAAATCAAGTATCAAGCACATCTGGGAGTCTTGAATTACCAAGAAACCAAAGTGGGGGTGGGTGTTTGAAAAGTTTGATTCTCGTTTTGATTATTCAAGAGCTCAAAATGTTGAGGATGAGGTGTCATCATTTGCAGAGTGCAGCAAATTTGTTTTCAAAAGCTTCATTCATTCATGTAAGAAAGAAAAACTTTGGAATCAAGGAAATTCATTTCCACTGTTACCACTTCCATGTATCTAATTATGGTGAAAAGAAAATTGCAAATAGATAATATACTTAGTGCACCATTGGGTGAACGAACTTGTCTATTGGTTAGTCATTTACGGATTGATGCAAAAATCTTTTCAGAGGCTTCATTCATGCAAGAAACCATAATTTGGTAATCGATGAATTTCTTTTCCATTGTTGCCACCAGCTTCATCTCTCCCATGTAACTAATTATGGTAAAAATCAAACTCTGCAAAGAAATAATATGCATGAACAAATTAGCGAAAATAAAAAATTTCAATAAAAATTTTGAATTATTATAGTTAGCTTATGTGATATATGAAGTATATTCAGTGCACCCAAACTTGAAAATGTTTTTAATATCATGGAAGAAGGGTTTAGGTATAATTTTTTTCCCTTAATACAGACCAGTACTATTTGCGGTCTAAAAGCGTAAAAGCATGATGAAAATGTGAAACTGAAGTATGATATCAAATCAATATACCATAGGTAATCCAGTTACATAGAAGTAAAAATTGTTGATCGGATGCCTCTCCAGTGCAATTTTCTCATTTGGACCAATGACATTTGTAATGCCAATGCTCGAGTTCCTAATAGTCGAGTGAGCAAACTCAGCTATCCCCTAAAATATCAACATATATATATATTTTCTCGTCAATAGAAAATAAAGATCAAGAGAATTCTAAAACTTTTCAATGAAAAAAAAAAAAAAAAACTCACTAACCTTTACCCCTTTGAGGAACTTCACCACTTTCATGATGGGGAAAAAGAGCTTAACGAACATGGAATTCTTCATTCGCTTGTTATAAGTTTTTGCTTTGATAAGGAAATCAAGAGGTTCAGCTTTGTGAGGAAAACAAGGGATTGGTATCTGCGAGAAGACGGCTTTGTTTCCCCATATATTTTGATTCATCATCTCATCAATGCTTTCATATCCTTTCAAAACTCTTGTGTTGAACATAACCTTTGAGGTCATTCTTGTTTTACCACCAGAAACGTGCCCCATTTTCAACTTGTACAAGTGAATGATGTAGAATATTAACCCAGTCACAACATCATTCACAGTCTGAGAAAACAAAAATAACTAATTAATTAGTTATAAATCAAATATATAGTGAGTCTTGTACATAAATAAGCTAACATTTCTTTGTCATATAAACCGTGAACGGCACCTTAAGGATACTAATATTAATTTTCGTGTACTACATAACATTATGAAATAATTTTTTTTTTGTAAAGTTCAGAGCCTATTTGCTAAAAGTACTCGAACTGAAATTTTGATATAGAATGCAGATACTAAATACTGATACGTACAGTAAACACTTGAATAATGTCAGAAGTGTAGAATTATTTATAGTTTGATTGGTTATAACAAAAAATAAACCTGTGTTTAAGCTTTTAATGTGAAAGTAACGATTCAAAGAACAAGGAAAAAAATAAATAAATGAATGAAGATTCAGAAGATGTTCAATGTTTAGAAATAAGCAAGGTTATATAATTTAATAATAAATTTGTTTTAGGGACTTCTATAATTTAGTTTGAAGTACTAATATGGCATTGATTTAGGATGTAAAATACATATTCGATTCACTATAGTAAATTTAAACACTCACCCCTTGAACCTTGGCTTTAATTTGCTTGACGTGCTCTAGAGATATGGTAATATATGCCAGAGAAATTTGCTCGAATTCCACTCTAGGTGCCATTGAATGAATCAAATTTGGATGATCTCGCGTGAATATTGATGCCTTAAACAAGTTCGTAAGAGTGTCCTGTATAGTGTTCTTACATAATGAAAAAGCATGGACGTAATTGCAACCCCTGGCTCCATTGTCTTTAAAGGATAAAGTAGGGAGTGCAACTGGAAGCGAAGGATCATCAGCCCTTTGAAATATACTCAAAACTAGGCCTATGAAGGAGTAACCATCTCCAAGTACATGGTTGAGCTTGAACACCACAGTCATTGAACCTTTTAGAGTTGGATACTTGAACAAATGGACTGCCCATAAGGGTATTCCCTCCGGATATTGCTCGTGTGCAAGTTTTAACAAATATTCTTCAAAGAGCTCTTGGTATTTGGTTGGTGACAAGCCAACTGGAAATGTGGGGACTATAATATGATCTTCCACTTTGACATCAACCTTTTTCCATCTAGAAACACCTTTTTTATCAGTGTGTATGACTGAGGAGAGACGAGCATTGAATGGTATGAATTTATCACAAAGAAAATGAAGCATTTGCGGGTCAGTGATTCGCGTTTCAAGCTCAAAAACTGCGAAAATGGTTAATGATAGAGTAGAAGTAGCAAGGACTTCAGACATAGGGCTTAGGGGTGGGTACATTTTCTCTTCTTCATCTTCTTCAACTTGTTTTATGCAATCCATTGATGCTTTTTCTAACCCTCTCTCTCACTGACTCCATTGCTTGAATGGAACATCATATACAACATGAGTAGGGCTAGGGGGCGAGGGTGGCCCACCACCACCCATCATCCTCAAGTTGCCCATCTCAAAGACGATGGGTGGTGGTAGGCGGTAGGCCGCCCTCGCCATACCCTAGAATTAGGGATACAACATTTAAGCATTGTCCTTGGGATGAGCGCTGAAATGTCCTTCTCATATTTGAATTTGAGTTGGTGTTGCTTTAAATTTATCTTCTAATTAATAGGATACAACTAAACACTGTTCTGTGAAAACCAGATTACATCAAACGAATTCCATTACTATAAGACCGTCTCATACAACAAAAGAAATCATATATTGTTGAGTGTCATGGCATTACATTTGTTGAAGAAATTGAAGCATTAAATGCGCAAAAGAGTAATGTACGTTTTACATGAAATTCAAACCTTCTGCATTGGGATAAAAGCCACACATATAATTGGAAATACCAGTGATTCCCGTTTCAAGCTCAAAAACTGCAAAAATGGTTAATGATAGAGTAGAAGTAGCAAGGATTTCAGACATAGGGCTTAGGAGTGGGTACATTTTCTCTTCTTCGTCTTCTTCATCTTGTTTTATGCAATTCATTGATGCTTTTTCTAACCCTCTCTCTCACTCACTCACTCCATTGCTTGAATGGAACATCATATACAACATGAGTAGGGCTAGGGGGCGAGGGCGGTCCACTACCACTCATCATCCTTGAGTTGTGCATCTCGAGGACGATGGGTGGTGGTAGGCTGCCCTCGCCGTATCCTAAAATTAGGGATACAACATTTAAGCATTGTCCTTGGGATGAGCGCTGAAATGTCCTTTTCATATTTGAATTTGAGTAGGTGTTGCTTTAAATTTATCTTCTAATTAATAGGATACAACTAAACACTGTCCTGTGAAAAACCAGATTACATCAAACGAATTCCATTACTATAAGACCGTCTCATACAACAAAAGAAATCATATATTGTTGAGTGTCATGGCATTACATTTGTTGAAGAAATTGAAGCATTAAGCGCGCAAAAGAGTAATGTTTTACATGAAATTCAAACCTTCTGCATTGGGATAAAAGCCACACATATAATTGGAAATACCTCATTGATCATGCAAGACCCAATATGTTGGGGATGAGTTGTACATCTTCATCACTTGCACATTGCAGCAAAGAGTTTTTCGGAAGCATCATTTAAGCAAGAAAGTAAAACTTTCGGGGCCCTAGGCAAAGTCATTGATAAAAATATATATTTTGAAATTTCCAATGTATGTGTCAAAAATATCATGCCATGTTTTAGAAAATTAGGTGAGTAAAAAATGGCAGATTAACAAATTTGTTGTCTAGTTGTTTAGGAAGCAAGTGGTCGTTTGTTTGATTATCAATTGTTCCAGAGAGTCTAGGTGATTGTCAAAAATAGCTGCATGGGTGATAGTAAAAGATGGCTGCAGGCATGATAGAAAAATCTAGATAATTATTGGTGTAGAAAATCTAGAGAATGATTAGTGTATAAATATGTAATAGTTCTTTTTCAATGAAGTGAATTGAAAGTAAGCAAATTAATCACAAAGATTCTTGCCTTTGCTAACTTGTTCAATCAAACCAAAGAAATCAAAACTAACCCACCTTCTTCTGCTGCTTCTATCAGTGGTATCAAAGCCACTTTCCTATCCTTCATCTAATCAAACTAAAGGCTATTAAGTCTCAATCATGGCCACAAATTTCATCACCAACGGGATCAATTATGCGCAAAATTTTATCCCCATTTTCGATGGCAAAAGCTATGATTTTGGAGTCTACAAATGAAAACTTTCTTCATCTCTCAAGGTCTTTGGAAGCTTGTAGAAAATGGGTATGAAGAACCCGAAACAACGGCGGATTCGACAACACTTAAGGAGTACAGGGAGAATAAAAAGAAAGATGCAAAGGCACTCTCTTCATTTAACAAGGGTAAGCAAAACTACTTTCCCAAGGATTCTAACTGCAAAACAAGCAAAAGATGCATGGGAAATTTTAAAAAATGAATTTCGAGGTTTACATAAAAGTATCTCCATAAATCTTCAATCTTTGTGGAGAGATTTTGATGATTTTCTCATGAAAGACAATGAAACAATTCAATATTTTTTTTTCTAGAGTTTTTAGCGTCATAAATCAAATTAGGAGTTATGGAGACATAATTAAAGATAAGAAAATTGTTGAAATTTTTTTGAGAAGTTTGCCTGCAAAATTTGAACACGTTGTTGCTGCTATTGATGAATCTAAAGATTTCACTAAGTTATCTATGCTGGAACTAATGGGTTCTCTTGAAGCCCATGAAAAAAGAATGAACATGTTTGCCAAAAAACCGTTGGAGCAAGTTTTTCAATCAAAGCCGCAACTTAAAGACAAGAAGGAGGAAGAAGCTAGCAAAGAAACTCAAAGAAAAGATTCGTCTCAACATGGAGGAAAGAAAAATTCCAGCGGTGGAGGAAAATCATACAATGGACGTGGAAGAGGAGCTGTCCATTATAATCAAAGGTCGTATAACTCCAATTCTCATTGCAATGTTTGCAAAAAATTGGTCATGCAAGTGAAAATTGCATATTTTAATGCACAAGATGCAAGAGGCTCAATCACATCGATAAACATTGTTGGTTTAAACAAAAAAATGAAGCCCACGGAGAAAAATGATTCTCTAGACCAACTTTTTTATTCATGTTATAATACACAAAATGAGTCTCAAGATATTTTTTATTTTGACAGTGGTTGTAGCAACCACATGACTCGCAACAAAAATTGTTTTGTAAGCTTGAATGAGGACATAAATTCTCAAGTCAAGTTTGGAGATGGGAAGCTGCAAAATGTTAATGGCAAAGGCGTAATTTTTGTGAAGACAAAAAAATGCCAAAATAAATTTGTTTATGATGTTCTCTATGTTCTTGGCCTTGCCCAAAATCTATTGAGTATTGGGCAACCCATTAAAAAGGGATACACCATAAACTTTGACAATAATGAATGCACAATTTTAGACAAAAAAAAAAAAGCAAATGTTGGCTAATGTAAAATGTCCCAAAAACAAAGTTTTTCCTCTTATCATGCCACCAAACCAGAATTGTGCTTTAAAAGTTGATGATATTGATGAAAGTGTGTTTTGGCACTTGAGATATGGCCACTTGAACTATGGGGCACTTAAAGTGCTCAAGACAAAAAAATTAGGTAATCAGTCTCCCTACTCTCCATGATCAAACCAAAGTATGTGAAGGATGCATCTATGGGAAGTTTCATAGACTTCCATTTCTCAAGTCCTCATGGAGGGCAAGAATGCCTCTTGAATTGGTTCATGCCGACATATGTGGACCAACTCAAACACCCTCATTCAACACTTAAAGATATTTCCTTTTCTTTGTTGATGATTTCAGCAGGATGATGTGGGTGTATTTTCTGGAAAAGAAATCAGAAGCATTCTCTAAGTTTTTTTATAATTCAAGGCGTTCGTGGAAAAGCAAAGTGGTCATCAATTGAAGGTGTTTCGAACTGATTGTGGTGGTGAGTTCACTTCAAATGAATTCCAGAATTATTTGCATGGTGAATGACATCAAAAGGGAGTTAACTATAAGGTATACTCCACAACAAAATGGCATTGCAGAAAGGAGAACCTGAACTATTATTGAAATGGCACGAAGCATGCTCAAAGGAAAAGGCCTTCCAAACAAATTTTGGGCTGAAGCTGTTAACACAGCTGTATATATTCTAAACAGATCTCCAACAAAAGCAGTTTTGGAGATGACCCCATTTGAAGCTTGGCACAATAAGAAGCCGGATGTAAATTTTCTTAAAGTTTTTGGATGTATTGCTTATGCTCATATTCCATCTCAATTGCAAAAGAAAATTTTGATGAGAAAGGAGAAAGTTTATCTTTGTTGGGTATAGTACGGAGTCTAAAGGCTACAAGTTGCTTAATCCAAAGACTAATGAATTGGTCTCTTCTAGAGATGTTATTTTTTATGAATTGGCAACTTGGACATGGGGTGATACTAGCAGCCAGGTAGCAACTCAAATTGTTGATGGAGAAGCAAGATATGAAGATGCATCCAATTCACCAACAAGTACAAGAATGTCAAGCCAGATCAGCCCCTCTTCTTCAAAATCACATACTCCAGTAAGGATGAGATCCTTGTAAGAAATATATGATTCTTGTGATTTTGCATTTGTTACTATTGAGCCAGAAAATTTTGAAGTTGCTAGCAAAGATGAAAAATGGCGACAAGCCATGGACGAATAAATAAAAATGATCGATAAAAACCATACATGGGTTCTTGTTGGTCAACCTCATGAAAAAAGATGTTGTTGGCTTGAAATGGGTTTACAAAACCAAATTAAATGAGGATGGCTCAATTCAAAAGCATAAGGCCAGATTGGTCGCCAAGGGCTACTCTCAAAAGCCTGGAGTAGATTACAATGAAACCTTTGCACCTGTTGACAGAATGGAGACAATCCGAACCGTTCTCGCCATTGCTACTCCATTGAAGATGAACGTGTATCAGTTGGATGTCATGTCTGCGTTTCTAAATGGGGAGCTTGAAGAAGAAGTGCACGTTGAACAACCTCAAGGGTATGTTCAAGAAGGCCAAGAAGACAAATTTTTTCGTCTTCATAAAGCTCTTTATGGGTTGAAACAAGCACCACGGCTTCGAAGATTGATAAATATTTTCAAAGCAACGGTTTTATAAGTTGTCCAAGTGAGCCATCCCTCTACATCAAGAAGGAAGGTACAAATGACTTATTTTTTGTCTTTATGTTGATGATCTGATATATGCTAGCACCAAGGCTGAAATGTTGAAACAATTCAAGAAAAAAATGATGATGGAGTTCGAAATGACTGACTTAGGACTTATGAAATACTTTCTTGGGATTCAAATAAAACAATCTCAAGATGGTATTTTTCTTTCTCAAGAAAAGTATGCAGATGATCTTTTGAAGAGATTTCACATGGTTGATTGCAAGCCAATGGCCACACCTATGGTAGTTAATGAAAAAATATTAAGAAATGACGGAGCTCAAAAAGTAGATGCATTTATCTTTTGAAGCCTTGTTGGCTGACTTATTTATCTCACCAATACATGGCCTGACATTGCTCTTCAGTTGGAGTCATTTTTAGATTTATGCATGATCCTAGCAAGCTTCATTATGTAGCTGCAAAAAGAATTCTAAGGTATATCAAAGGTACCAAAAATTTCGGGCTCAAATACACTCAAGAAGAGGATAGCAAGTTAATTGGATACATTGATAGTGATTGGGCTGGTTCAATTGATGATAGAAAAAACACTTCTGGATATGTATTTTTCTCTTGGAACAAAGGTTATTACTTGGTCTTCGAAGAAGCAAAGCACAATGGCTTTATCTTCAGCTGAAACGGAATATATTTCAGCAACAAGTGCAGCATATGAAGCAATTTGGCTAAGGAAAGTACTAGCTGATATTCAATACAAGCAAAATGAGCCAACCACAATTTATTGCGACAATATGTCCACTATTGCCATGACAAAAAATTCTATTTCTTACAACCGATCTAAACACATAGAGTTGCATCATCATTTCATACGGGAGCTATTCGAGAACAAGATCGTGGAGTTGAAGTTTTGGAAGACTGATATACAAGTTGCAGACATTTTCACCAAGGCACTCCCAACCAAAAAATTGAACCATTTTTTTAGTTGCATGAAAATTTCAAATTAAGGAGGGGTGATAAAAATATAATTAGAAAATTCCATATGTATGTGTCAAAAATATCATGCCATGTTTTAGAAAATTTGGTGAGTCAAAAATGGCAGGTTGGCAAACTTGTTGTCTAGTTGTCTAGGAAGCTAGTGGTTGTTTGTTTGATTATCAATTGTTCCAGCGAGTCTAGGTGATTGTCAAAAATGAGTTTTTCTAGCTGACCTGGGAAATCGGCCTGATTTCCTGTCTAGGGGGGGGGGCGAAAATACATTTTTTCCCATCCTCTTTAAACACACAGCTCCAAAAAGTGTTTAAGGAGGACGGGCAAAAATGTATTTTCGCCCCCCAGGCAGGAAACCAGGCCAGTTTTCCCAAGGCACCTAGAATTTCTGGTCAAAAATAGCCGCATGGGTGATAGTCAAAGATGGCTGCAAGCATGATAGAAAACCTAGAGTGTGATTGGTGTATAAATATGTACTAGTTGTTTTTCAATGAAGTAAATCGAAAGTAAGCAAATTAAACATAGAGATTCCAACCTTTGCTAGCTTGTTCAATCAAGCCAAAGAAATCAAAACCAACTCACCCTCTTCTGCTGCTTCTATCAGTCATAACATGGGGCACTAGTGCATATTTTCATTTGGTTTACTACATACAAGTTCTGCATAATAATTACATACAAGTTTTATATAATAATTATAGTATTTCTACAACTTTTTAAGTTAAATATTTTTTTGTAGGATTAAACAAAGCATGAGTCGAGTTTTGAACCTCCATCAAATCAAAGCAAAACAAAACAAACTACTAAGCCACCAAGCCAATTACAAATTTACACTTACAAACAAAATAATTAAGTATTAGTTATTAAAATGAAGCCCTAATTTTCCCAAAAAAAAAATAAGCCCTAGGCGATCTCCTATTTGGCCTACTCTTCTAGCCTGGCTTGTTATCTTTGAAGGCTAAGTCTGAATGCTATCATCTGGAAGTTCCTTGTCCACGTACTTCTTTGGAAACCCTTCCATTGCATCCTCTTCATTAAAACTTGCATCGTGGGCTTCTTCAGCTTCATGGTCATCAACATTTTCACAAGAGCTTCAGTCACTTGTTTCTTCATGGTGACAATGAAATTGCTCTCTTAAGTCTTTTTATCTTTGTTCCTCTTTTGAGTCCTTGATGATATTAGTATCTATGCCCACCACCTCCTCATTATCCGTTCTCCTTGGTTTTTCAGTCTGTTAGGCTGATCTTGTTTTATACTTACTGATGAAACATTAAACAGTCACTCGATCACAGCCATACACGTGGCATGGGCTAATCCTAACATGAGAAAGGCTTCAGCGCAGACCTATAAACAAACTGTTGTTCAACCCATAAGTCAAGTATCAAATCTCAAGTCACGCCAGTCCAAAAGGTATGGGCTTTGGGGCTTGGCCAAGGTTAATAAGGCCTGATTATGGATCTTAGAGCTGTCATAGGCCCGGGATCCAATCACGCAAAATTAGCTCTTAGCCCAATCAAACATTGGGTCCTAAACAATGTCAAGTGCGGAAGAGATTCAGTCATGCACAGGTAAGATCTTGGGCGAGATCTCCTCCCTCCATCATGCTCTAAAAAATAGAGACAGTTGTGGAGGGAGCATTCGCTACTTAAGGTGAGGAAATGGAAGAAGAAAGGTATTCATATACTTTGCAATTTACTTTCATTCTTCCCTTTTGCTTGCATCGATATCTTACTTAAGCATTAGAGTGCCTTCGGCCATTACAATGGTAGTCCCTTGCTAACCGCTACTCAATTTTGCAAGCTCAAGATCAGCAAAATTAGCAAGGACAGAACTAAACGCATCAGTTTGGTGCAGTTTAGGGGGAAAATACGCAAGATTTCCCTGAAACGAACATACAAAGTTCTTTCTAGCTAAGCAGAACATCAAGAGATTGTCACTAGCTTCAGATCCCAAACATTCAGGGATGATGCCAAGCCAGACAACACTCTAGCTAGTAAATCCCAACCACAGGGTCAAGTCGATCCGACCAAGGAGGTTGAACAACCACTAAGTCCAGCCACGGAGGCAGCCGAGGCTGGCCCCAACATGAGTCTAAACCTGCACCATCTAAATCACTTAACACGGGTGGTGGAAAGGCTCATTCGAGATTGACAACAGCAATCCGAGATCGGCCAAAATCCTTGGAAGATCTCAAACCCAAGAGGACGCACAAGAACACATCCAAGAGGATGACAACCCCCCACAGAAGAACAAAAAGCTTCCCGAGAAGGATGCCTAGAAGGAATAGAAGATCATGGGGACCATATCCCATGGACAAAAAGAGACATGGTTGAGAACTCACTCCGACTAGGGGTGTCTGATATGATGTCTTGTATGATCTCACTATCACTCCATTCTCGAAGGAGATCATGAGTGCCCTTCTTCCGAAGAAGTTCGTCCCACCGAAGCTCGAGTTCTATGACGGAACATCAGATTCGTCAGATCATTTGTGCCATTACCACATGTGATGGTGTTTAAACAACGTTCAGAAGTCATCTTGTGCATAACTTTTTCCACCAGCCTGAAGAAGGTTACGTTGACCTGGTTCCACAACCTCTAGCCCAGATCTATCGATTCGTTTTAGGTCCTGGCAAAGGCATTCATTACCAGGTTCATCGAGAGCTAACGAATCAGGAAATGGCCCCGCTATCTGTTGGGCCTCAAACAGAAGCATGGTGAGACCCTTAGGGAATACGTCACTCGTTTCAATGACAAGCTGACCTCGATCGATGGTTGCAGTGATGATACGTAAATCATTGTTTTCACATCTAGGTACCCATATTACACTCTGCTCAACTTCAGTCTGCTCAACATTTTATTTGCCATAGAAAAATGGGAAGACATTAAGTGGTCATTGAAACTCAAAGGAAATCATTCAAAGCATGATATGGATAAGCACTATTCTTATCACAAAGAAATAGGCCATGATACCAAAGATTGCAGGAGGCTTAGAGACGAGATCCAATGCTGGATCCAGAGAGGACGACTGAAGAAGTTCATTGACTTCGGGGACATGCATATGCAAGGCGAAGGAACATCACAATAAGCAGAAGAGATGACTCCTGACAAGGTATGTGTCCTTCATGGGACAAACAAGGAGAGACATCACTCGAATCGTTCACTACAAAAATCGGTACGGGAACTGCGAGTTAGATTGCACTACCGAGATCATCTCGTACAACACGTACGAGATGTGAAAAAATCCTCAAGCTTAACGTTCACAGAACGAGACATTAAGGGATTGTGCTTCCCACACAACTATGCCCTAGTCATCTCAGTAGGGATAACAAACTGAGAAGTGAGAAGATCGTTGGTGGACACAAGACAGCTCCGTCAACTTATTGTTCTTAGACGCATTCCTAAATATTCAACTGCTAGAAGGAGAGCTAACATCTTCAAATCTAGCCATGTTCGGCTTCAGTAGAGAAAATTGCTAACCAGTCGAAAAAAAATGTTGTTGGAGGTTGCAGAGCAGCCAGATCTACAAAGGATCCTGATGACAGAGTTCTCAGTCGTAGATGCCCATTCCGAGAACAACGTAATCTTGGGCCGACCTTGGTTACACCACATGGAAACGGTTGTTTACATCCAACACCAGTGCCTCAAATACCCCTCTGACGGCAAAGTAGGGATGATCAAAGGAGACCAAAGTATCACTCTAGAATGTCACTACACCACAGTCAGGCAATCAAAAAATGAAGGACAACGGCCCAAGCAAAGGGACCTGAATGAGGAAACCCCGAATCTAGATAGAGACGAGCCACCTCCACCTTCGGATGTATAACCTCCATCCAGCCCGAGGGGAAGGCCTAATGTTGGGCAACTGGAAGAAGAACTCGTCAGAATATACTTGGATAACCCTAACATGGAAGCAGTCTAGATAGGCTCCAACCTAAATAAAGCATTGGGAGATCAGCTAGTCGTGCTCTTAAATAAAAATCAGGACATCGTCGCCTAGACAATGAATGACATGGTGGGGATCGACCTCTCAGTAATCACGCACAGACGCTGAGCGCAACACACCATTATGAAGAGGTACAAAAACTTCTGAACGTAGGCATGATAAGGGGGTCTTGCTACCCGATATGACTGGCAAACATGATTCTGGTGAAAAAGAAAAAGATAGGTGGAGGGTGTGCATGGACTGCACCGATTTTAACAAAGCCTGGCTGAAAGACAACTTTCCACTGACTCAGATAGACCAGATCGTGGACACGACGTCCGGACACCATCTATTCAGCTTCATGGACACGTATTCGAGCTACAATTAGTTTAGTATGCACCCACCGGACCAGGCAAAAACCTCCTTCATAACAGACAAAGGCATATACTACTATCAGGTAATGTCGTTTAGACTGAATAATGTGGGGGCAACGTATCAGTGTCTGGTAAACAGAATTTTTAAAGGATAAATCAAAAGGAACATGGAACTCTACATAGACGACATGATGGTAAAAAGCCTCCACGGTCCCAATCACCTGGCGAACCTCCAAGGAACATTCTCCCAACTGAGGAAGTACTAAATGAAGCTCAACCCACAAAAATGCGCCTTTGGGTGCAATCAAAGAAATTCCTAGGCTACATAGTGAACTGGAGAAAAATAAAGGTTGATCCAAAGCAAATATAGCTCTTCTTGACATGAGACCACCCGCATTTTGTGTTATTAAAATCCTCCTAGGCGACATGAACCAAAGAATTCCAACGAAACGAGCAATGTGAACAGGCCTTCCAAGATTTGAAGCCATACATGGGAAGCACGAAGTTTTTTTCAAAACCCTCTCCGGTTGAGATGTTCCACATATAACTCTCAATCTCATAGCATATTGTCAGCTCAGGAATGATTCGGTAGAAGAAATGAAACAAAAGCTCGTTTACTAAATCGCTCGATGGGGCGGAGGTTAACTACCCTAATCTGGAAAAACTGGCATTAGCGCTGGTGGCTTCCTCCAAAAACTAAGACCTTACTTCAAAGCTCACTCAATAACAATCATGACCGAGTACTCACTCTGGTCGATATTGCACAAGCCATAGCTATCAGGAAGAATGGTCAAATGGTAAGTGGAGTTAGGACAGTTTGACATCCACTACGCTCTGAGAACGGCCATCAATACGCAATACGCAAGCTCTAGCAGACTTCATCGCTGAATTTATTAAGACAGGAGATCCAAGACTGAAAGACTAGCAAGGAGATGAAAACCTCGAGCCACCCATACAGGGATGGATTTTGTGATGCAACGAGTCATCCAATGTGAAGGGTTGCAGAGCGGGGATCGTCCTTTACACCCCATAATAGGTCACCCTCAAGAAGGCTATCAAATTCGGCTTTCACGCTTCAAACAATAAAGTTGAGTATGAAGCCCTCCTAGCCTGGCTAAAACTAGCCAAAGGAATTGGAGTAAAAGAAATGACTCTGCTCGATAACTCCCTACTGGTAGTCAATCAGGTGAACGTGAATTCGATGTCAAAGAACCCCGAATGATGGCCTATTGCGGGAAAGCAATTGATGCAAAAAGAGGGTTCAAGATAATACTACTCCGTCGTTTCTCCAAGGCAGACAACTAGAAAATCAACAATCTGACTTAAAAGGCCTCATCCGCATAGGACGACTCTAAGCACCCATAGAGTTTCAGGAGACCCCAACCCTAGAGAAAGATGGGCTCCATGAAACCCTCTTCACAGTGTGGAGACCAACTGGATGAGTCTCCTGATCAGCTACATAAAAGATGGAGTCCTCCCAGCAGATAAGTTAGAGGCTCGCAAGCTGAAAAACAAAGTGGTACGGTATATGCTCCTCAATGACAAGTTGTACAGGAGATCAGCGACTAACCCTCTGCTCAAATGCCTGACCCCAAAGAGGCAAACCAGGTCTTCCTGAAAATTCATGAAGGAATTTGAGGTAAATATCCTAAAACAAGGACACTAGTTCATAAAGCCATCACGTTGGGGTACTATTGCCCGAAAATGCAGCAGGAGACCAAATATCTGGTCCGCAGAGGTAAGCCCCATACACAGATATGTCTGCACAAAACCAGCCCTTCACCCCGTGGGATGGACATCATAGGCTTGTCCCCCATCTCCGAAAAGAAATTCCTCCTTGTGGTTGTCGACTACTTCACCAAATGGGTAGAAGTAGAACATCTCTCCAAGATAGGAGAGAATCAGATCAAGAAATTGATCAGTAAATCTATCATCTAGTGGTTCAAAATACCAAAAATCCTATTCAGCGATAACGGGACTCAGTTCGAAAGCGAAACAGTCAAGCAACTTTGCACCGAACTAGGCATCAGTCACCATTTTTCCGCGCCGGGTCACCCAAGGCCAATCGACAAGCAGAAATCACCAACCAAACTATCTGCAATCAAGACAAAACTCAATGCAACCAAAGGGCTATGGGTCTCTAAGCTTTCAGGCAACCTTTGGGCATACCATACTACAAAAAGGACTCCGACTAGAGAGAAACCATTAGCACTAGCCCATGGGTCTAAGGCAATGGTTCCAATAGAACTAGGAATATCTACATTCAGGATGGAGGAGTTCATGATAGGGGACAACGATGAAGCTCCAAGAGTTGGACTAGACTTACTCAAAGTGCGAAGAAATGAAGCTCCATCAGAATAGTTGCCTATCAACAAAAAATGGCCTAGCACTACAATAAGAGGGTTAAACCTTGAGAATTCAAAGTCGTTGATTGTGTACTAATGAAAACCCAACTGAACACAAGAGACCAAAAAAAGGCAAGATGAGCTCGAACTGGGGAGGTTAATGTTCTAAAAATTGTCCTATGCACTAGGCGGTCGAGAGCCGCCCGGGCAAGCTAGCTGGGCAGCCGCTTGGGTGGGTTTTTGAACTTTTTATTTATTTATTTATTTATTTCTAACTCTAAAACAATAAAAAAAAATTAAGGCTTTATTTTATTTTATTTTATTTAATACATTTGCATATGTATCTTAGCGTTGAATTGAAAGTAATTTATATTAACTTTTATAAATTGTCATACAAAAAAAAATTCCTAGGCCTTTAAGAATTAGCCCCTGTTCGCCTACTGCCTAGCGATTTTTAGAACACTGAAGAAGGTCCCTACAATGTGACAACAATCAAAAGGTTAGGAACTTACTGGCTAGAAAACTTGAGTGGAGAGTGTTTAAGAAGGCCATGGACTGTAAAGCACTTGAAAAAGTATTATCAGTAAAGGCACTCTCCTTAAATAATCCCATTTCATATAACTCCATGCACAGGAACAGGCGTAGTCCGACCGTAAGAACACGATGGCACAAATATGGACCGAACCCAATCTAATAGTTCACAGCAAGCAGGTGAGTCCAGTCCACGGACAGCTCACCACTCCAGAGATAGCCTAGTCCGGTCACAAGACCACGATGACACACATGCGGACCGAACCCAATCCATGGACAGTTCACCACAAGTGGTTGAGTCTAGTCCACGGACGACTCACCGCTTGTAAAAAAACTTGGTCTGATTATGGGGACCATAATGGAGCACAAGCGACCGAGCCTAGTCCTATTCAGGATGTCGATAGCCTGCCCCATAAGTGACCTAGTTCGCTTCAGGAGCCAAGGCAACACCAGTGTGGACTGAACCCAGTCCACGGATAGTTCACTGCAAATGTACGAGTCCAGTCTACGGACTGCTAACCGCTTCTAAAAAAACTTGGTCCGACTACGAGGACCATCATGGCACACAAGCAGCCGAGCCTAGTCCTATTCAGGATGACAACATCATGCCACATAAGTTACCAAGTCCACCTCAGGAGCCTAGGCAACACCAGTGCTGACCGAACCCAATTCACAGATAGTTCACCGCAAGCGGGCGAGTCCAGTCCACGGATGACTCACTGCTCCTAAGAAAAATTAATTTTACTATGGAGGCCATAATGGTGCACAAGCAGCCGACCTAGCCCTATTCAGAATGTCGACAGCTTGCAGCATAAGTGACCTAGTCCTCCTCAAGATCTAAGGCAACACCAGTGCGAACCGAACCCAGTCCATAGACAGTTCACTGCAAGCGGGTGAGTCTAGTCCGTAGACGACTCATCGCTCTTAAGAAAACTTAGTCCAACTGTGCAGACCATAGTGGCGCACAAGTAGTCGAGCCTATTCTTATTCAGGATGTCAATAGCTTTCCACATAAGTACCCTGGTCCAAATCAGGAGCTAAGGCAATGGACACGGAAACCAAACCCAGTCCATAAGCAGTTAACCGCAAGTGGCGAGTTCATTCCTCGAACAGCTCACCGCCCTAGAGACAGCCTAGTCTGCCTTAGGAACTAAGGATACACACATAAGAATCGAACCCAGTCCACTGACAATTCACCATAAGCAAACGAGTGCAATCCACGGACGAATCAATGCATCTAATCATTCTAGTCCACGCGGACCAAGGCAATGCCCTGACCACCAAGACTCAACTAATGAATGAGTCAGAATGTGGTACGAATTCTAGCTCTAAGAAAACTAAGTGATTTCTTTGTCATTCCAGTTCTACACAGAGCTAAGTAGCAATACTTCGACAGGCCAACACCTACTTGGAAAGCAACCAACCCGCGAGACACAACCCGCTTATGCGAAGATCACTCTTCAGTGATTTCACCAAACGACGAATTAAGTTATTTGTTAAAGAAATTACACAAGTGGGGCTAGGACTGCACATGCCCCCCTCCTGACTAAGCCAGCCCAGTCTCTGCTCAGATTTAAACTATCTTATCCTTTTGACAGTGCAAGGATTTGTCCGCATAGGCTAATATGACTCACTTTCATTTAGAACATACAGAAAAAAGAAAAATAAAAAATGCAAATTCAGAAAAATCAGACTTTATTGATTGCCAATAAGTTATTACAAAGCTTGACCGACTAGACAGTTCAAAGGTATAAACACTACAACAATCTGAGCTCGATGGAAAGCAAGGTGCAAGAGAGGATATCCCAGAACACACACTAGAAATTTTCTCTGCCAATCGGCTTTCCAGAAGAGGTTTTACGAATAGAGCCAAAGAAGTAGCTTTGAGAGTACCAACCCAAAGTTGGTTGCTGGTGTTATCCCCCAAAGGAGGATGTCTAAGGCGATACAAAATCAGCTCCTCAAGGCAGTAGAACACACACATTGAAACTTTGCTTCGCCAATCTACCTTCCGGATGGGGTAGTGAGAACAACCACCCAAAGTTTGTTGCTGGTGTTATCTCCCAAAATGATGGTGGAATACAACATGGGAGCACCAGAAGATGGAAGAAAAACTTGGGCCCTAAGGGGATGTCCATACTTTTTTTCACGATATAAAAACAAATTCAGAGGTTTCAGAGAACCACTAGAAGCGCACTCAAATCAAGTGGCTTTCTCCAATAGCAGGTTTTGTTGAGACTCATCGTTGAGAATATCAAAACATTTTGAAACTCCACCAATAAGGGCTCCGCTTCGTCCTATGAAGAGGCCAAAACAGAAGCACAATATCTAAAAGACGCATTTGAAGAACATATTCTACGATAGACATGGTAACCTCTGACCCTATAAGAAGTAGCTTATATAGTGACACAACGTTGACAGAAGGAGGTCACCCAACAGTCGCGTCGGCATTAATGCTACACGGAGAATGAATGGGCGATGAGTTTCAAGTACAACTGCACAAATCCACATTCATGGAAGGCCCCTACTAAATAACACCACCATTTCAGCTGAAGGACACCACCAACCCCTTATTTCTTAAGGACACCACTACCTTTCTGAAGAGCACATTCACCTACTGAATGACACCACCAATATAAACAAAAATCCTTACCTTATTCTCATCTCTCCCTTTTTTTCCATCGATCGCCACCGCCACCACTCCTCCTCCTCCTCATTTCTTCTTCTTTTATTCTTCTATCACCACCACCGTCACCTGTCTTCATCCTCCTCCTTCCGTCCTCTTTTTTTTCTTCTTCAATCACTACCACCACCACGCAACCTCTCCTCCTCCTCACCGTCCCCTCTTATTATTCTTCTAATCCATCAAGCACCATTGCCACAACTCATCCCACCTCTTCCCATATTTTTCTTCTTCTCTATTTTTTTTCTTATTCTTCTCCTCTTTTTTTCCCAATTTTCTATCATTCACCCTCGCGGAGGTTCCTGCGAGTGACGGTTCCCCACTCGCCAGAACCCGCACGAGTGCAAAACAAATATGTCCCCCGCGGAGGCTCTTATAAGTGGAGAACCCACACCCACAAAGATTTAGGCAAGTGTGGGTTCCCCACTTGTAGGAACCTCTGCGATGGACAATTTTGTTTGCCCTTGCGGAGGTTTCGGCTAGTGGGAAACCTCCGCGAGGGCGAAGGAGAAAAAATAGGAGGAGGAAAAGAAAAGAAGAAAGATAAGAATAAGAAGATGGGAGGAGGTTGGATGAGAGGTGGCGGTGGTGATTGATGGAAAAGAAGAATAAGAAAATGAGAGGATGAGAAGAAGAGGTGGCAGTGACGGTTGTGTTGATTAAAGAAAAAGAAGAAGAAAAAAAAAAGGAAAATGAGAAGTGGAGGTGACAAGGTGGTAGTGGTGAAGGGGAGTAGGAGAGGTGGCGGTAGAAATTGATGAAAAGAAAGGGAGAAATGAGAAGAGGTGTTAGGATTTTTTATTTATATTGGTGGTGTCTTTTAGCAGATCCAAAAAAAATGGATGGTGGTGTCCTTCAGTGGAATTTGTGGTGTTACTCAACATAGACCTTCATGGAATTAATGGAACTACACATAGGCTCGTTCAGTGTCGACCTACTAAGGGGTAAGGGGGACAATTGCCCCCTCTCAACTTTCAAAATATTTTAGTATAAACTTAGTCATAAAAAAAATCAATTATATGATGTATAATACAATATGAAAATTGTTCACTCAATTATTTGAACATGTCTTTGTTGGTGTAGTGGTTGGAAATTTATCATTTATAGTAAACGATCCAAGTTCGATACTCCTCGAGCGCAAGATTTCTTTATGGCTATTAACTATACATTTGTATGTTTATTGATAATTATTATTCTTCATCATTGTTACTCGCCTAATTTTTTTTATTTTCAATGCAATTTTATTAGTAATTGCAAACATTAAAAATTGTTTAATTTAATAAAAACTTATTTTTTTTCCTCTTAGTGCATATGATTTCTTTATGGCTATTCACAATTACTATTTTTGTCATTATGATTGCTTCTACTTTTTTTTGTTTTCAACGCAATTTTAGATTATTGCAAACATTAAAGATATGAATTGTTTGTTCACAAGTAATGCAAAACTTCCAACAACAAAAAATATTTGAAATTAATAACTATAAAATTCAATGTAAATATATACCATTAGTGAACTCGTACAAAATTTAGCCTCATATAAACCATTTTTTCTATCAAATTGTATTAGGATCATATTATGTTTGCAAAATTTAGTTTTTTTTTTATCTTCAACAAGATATTTATCCTAATTATTTTGTAAATTTAGTTATATATTCTAGTTACTATACGCTCATTTGCCCATTGCTAAGGTTATCGATATTGTGACCTTAATTTTGGTTTAAAATTGGACTACACTGAATTCAATTTGATATATGCAATGTATTTTTATAGTTGTATTTTTTTATTAGTTATTAGCTCAGGTGGGAAAAAAATTGTTTCATCATTGATAACTACTATTATCAACTAATAATTATTTGTCATTTCACCCCCTTGACTAAACTTTTGGGTCTAGCACTGGCCCCATTAACTGGGGGAGTAACTGATGAGACATCAAATAAACGCTCGATCACAGTCGTACATGTGGCATGGGCTAACCCCTAACATTAGAAAAACTTCGGTGCGGTCCCAAACAGACCCACATACAAACTGTTATTCAGCCCGTAAGTCAGGTATCCACACTCAAGTCATGCCAACACAAGAGGCATGGGCCTTGAGGCTTGACCCAGAACAATATGGCCCGAACATGGATCTAAGAGTTGTCATAGGCCCAGGATCCACTCACACAAAATCAGCTATTAGCCCAATCAAGCATTGGGTCCTAAATAGAGTCAGGTGTAGAAGAGACTCAGTCATGCACAGGTAAGATCTTGAGCGAGATCTTATCCCTCCATCACGCCCTCAATAACAGAGATAGTTTTGGAGGGAGCACTAGCTACTTAAGGTGAGGAAAGGGGAGAAGAAATGTACTAATACACTTTGCAATTTACTTCCAGTCTTCACTCTTTCTTGCATCGATACCTGACTTAAGCATTGGAGTGCCTTCAGCCACCACAACGATGCTCCCTGGCTAACCGCTGCTCATTTTTGCAGGCTCGAGATGAGCAAGATCAGCAACAACAAAAATAAACACATCACTAAGTCTCGGGGTGGATCCCAGCCGGCGGCATTTGGGGTGGAAGGGGTTAACACATCACTTTAGTTCCAACGCTCCTATTCTTAAAAGCATTTTTACCTTGAGCAGTAACCCATCCTTCATCGTTACTCCATTTGTAAGCTTCCAAATTGCAAGTGCAAGTTGGCTTTCTTCTGTTCAAAACATGCATTAGGGGCGTGACGAATCTTGCACCTTGTAAAGACCTAGTTGGTCTCCAAGAGTATTCTACTTCGACTATTCTACTACTCCAAGATCTAGAACCAAACTCTTCGCAGTAGGTGATCAAAATACGGCCTACTTTCATGGCCAAGTTCGAGAACGTAGGACTCAAAAAAAGATCAACATCATTTATAACAAGCAGGGAGCGAAATTGGAGGACCCAGTTGCTATTGAGTCAGAATACATCAACTACTTTAGCTCCATTTTTGCATCTGATCAAGAGCCTGATTATGACCCATCACTTATGAATAACCTGGACTTTGAAAGTATCACGGATGAGATGGGTGCGGACATGACTAGGCTAATACCAGGAATGAAATCATTGAGACTCTTGCAGAGATTGACTCTAACAAGGCTCCAGGACCAGATGGATTTCATGCTTCCTTTTTCAAAGTAACATGGCGTATAGTGGGAGACGATTTTACGAAGCTATCATGAACTTCTTCAGGAATTCTAAGCTGTTGGGCAAGGTAAATGCGACTAATGTTTCTTTAATTTCTAAAGTTACTAATGCATCTCGCTTCAGTGATTACAGACCAATTGCGTGTTGTAATGTCGTATATAAGTGCATCACAAAAATACTGACAAACAGAATGAAAGCAGCAGTCAAGCTGGTGGTGAGTGACACTCAATCCGCTTCATACAAGGCAGACATATTCAAGACAACATCATGCTTGCCCATGAACTTGTCCGAAATTATCATCGGGACAAAGGGCCTCCGAGGTGTGCCGCGAAGATTGACTTAAGGAAAGCTTATGATATGATCCGGTGGGAGACCATAGTACACGTTTAATAGAAGACCCAAATTCCTACTATCTTCATAGATTGGGTCAAGGAATGCATATCGACTCCTAAATTCTCTATTTGCTTGAATGGGTCAAAGGATACATTAAAGCAACAAGAGGTATTCGACAAGGTTGCCCAATGTCACCATATCTCTTTGTATTAGTAATGGAAGTTCTCCATGTGCTCTTATAAGAAAGCAGGTGCAGGACGGTCACTACCAAATTCATCATAAATGTCAGGATCCCAACATCACTCACCTTTGTTTTGCGGATAACTTGATATCATTCTTCCATGGCGATAGGCACTCAACGAGAGCCTTATTAACTGTCGTAATAGACTTTCAAACATGCACTGGCCTAGCAGTGAACTGTGAGAAGAGTCAACTGTTCTTGGCTGGAGTTTCAAATGAAGAGTAGTCCAAAATCCTAGAACATCTTCAATTCTCAGTGGGCAAGCTTCCAGTTAGATACCTAGGGTTACCTATGATCTCCTCCTGTCTCTCTCATACTCAGTGTTTACCTATCATTGAGAACATAAAGAAGAAGATAAATTCTTGGAAGAACAGATTCCTAACATATGCAGGACGACTAGTCTTGATAAAATCCATCCTAGCAAGCATGCATATTTACTGGAACTCTTGCTATGGTCTCCCTAAGCAGACTCTTGACTGTATTAATGCTATCTTAAGGAGCTTTCTATGGTTAGGAGGTGATATAGCAGTTAAAAAACCACTTGTGAGCTGGGAGAATGTATGCTATCCGTATCAGGAAGGTAGTCTTGGCATTCAAGGCATCAGAATCGGGAATGAAGCTGCCAGCATGAGACATGTATGGAGTATTGTATCGCGAAGAGAATCCGTATGGGTTAAATGGGTATACAAGCATTTGATCAAGCAAAGAAATTTTTGGACGATGAACACTCCTAGAGAGGCTTCCTGGTGCTGGTGGCGTATTCTGGAATGCAGAGTGAAAGCCTCCAACTTAACTATCCACTCCATAGGCAACGGGGAAACAACCCTTTTTTTGAAGGACCCTTGGCACCCCTTAGGAATTCTTCTTGATAGATTTCCTCAAGAACTACTATACGACTCCATCTTGCACAAAGATGCACACGTCTCGGCTGTCTTGCAAAATAACAGCTGGACTGTGCTTCCTAGTGTAGAATGCAGCATCACTGAGATAGGCAGCCACCTAGATGAAGTCGAGATTGATGCGCATACCCAAGATGAAGTACTGTGGGCGGCTGGCAATGATGGTCAGTTTCATCTCAAATCCACATATGAAGCTCTTAGAAAGCGATAGAGTAGTGCTGAGTGGTCACCTCTAGTGTGGTTCAAGGGCAATGTTCCACAACACAGTTTTATCACCTGGTTGCTAGTACATAAGGCATTAAAGACTTTAAACAAGCTAAAACAGTGGGGAGTTGTTCAACAAGATTTATGTCCATTATGCAATCGGGAAAGTGAAATAGATACGCATCTTTTCTTTGAGTGTCATTACTCAAAATATGTATGGACCAAGATGTTGCATAACCTAAGTTACTCACGACAAGTCTCAGGTTGGAAGGATGAAATTGCATGGTGCGGCCAACACTTCACAGGTGGCAACCTCAGCTCTCAGATTAAAAAGGTTACGTTTAATGCGACAGTCTACTTCATTTGGACTGAAAGTAATAAAAGAATTCACGAGCAACAACAATGCATAGGGAGTGAACTAGTAAAACGTATTTATAATGATGTTCGATTAAAATTCAGTGTGACTGACCTCACAGTAGAAGACAATGCAGCCACTAGACAGTTACTTGGACGCTGGAACCTAGATGCAACATTTGTTGTCCAGAGTCCTGTCATGTGTATATGGGAGAAACCACCCAGTGGATGGCACAAGCTGAACACAGATGGTTCACTGTGAGGAGATCGTGGTGGATATGGGGTCGTTCTCAGATATCAAGATGGTAAAATTCTCGCAGCATGCACTGGATCTAATTCAGGACAAACCGTCGTAAAACATGAATTACAAGGAGTGGAGGCAGGCTTGAAGCTTGCTAGATTGCACAGTTTTAGGCGACTGGTTATTAGCACAGACTCTACAAATGTGCTTCAGTACCTAACAAAGCCGAGGAACACAGCTTGGAATTTACGACAGACTGTTCGAAGAATAAAGCGACTGCTTGATTCCCTAGAGGATTACAGAATAGAGCATGCCTACAGAGAAATGAATAGGGTTGCTGATAACCTAGTGAGTTTGAGGCCTAGTATAGAATTTTTGGAAATCTTACCTAGTTCCTTTGCTAAGGATTTGAAAGACATTGTACATGACGATAAATCAGGCAAGTATTACGCTCGGCTGTAACAAATCATTTTATTTTCAGGTTTGGGGATCCTAAATAACCCCCGCTCTCTTTCCAAAAAAAAAAAGCAATTCGATAATCTGCTATTGACATCTACTTTCACACAAACTCTAGCAAGAGCCAGCCTTGTTCGTTGCTCTGTTGCTTTGTCAAGCATTAAGGGGATACCTATTGCACTAGGAATTCGTTGCTCGTGAAGAGTGGAACTTTCCTTAACCCAAATAGGAATAGATGTCAACACTTGATGCACACTAAATTACTACGTAAGAATCTCTTGATGCACTAGTATCGACTATAATTTTTAAAACCCAGAACTTAGTACCGGGTGAATCATTTACTGATTGATGCAAAAATATTTTCAAAGGCTTCATTCATGCAAGAAACAACTTCTGAAGTGTTGCCACCAGCTTCATCTCTTCCATGTAACTAATTATAGTAAAAACCAGACTGCAAAGAAATAATATACAAGATGAAATTAGCAAAATTAGAAATTCTCACTACATTTTTTGAATTAATAGTCAGCTTATATCATATATGATGCAATCGATTTTTGTTCCCCTGTTGCGCCTAGACCTAAACCTATATAAGGAATGCACGTGAGTCAAAAACCACCATGTTGCGGCCGATGATACTCCGATGCTTAAGTTAGATAAGGCTTAAAGTTGTAAATTGGGTTTTTGTTGCGTACCTTTGTCCATCGACCTTATCTATCTTTTATAATGCGAGTCATTATTCAGCTCGGTCTTTGGTAGCGTTGTTTAGGGAAAGAGATCTTATTTGAGATCATTTCCAAGTTGGGAGTTGTCCATGTAGAGAAGTTTCCCTACATGACTTGTGCTCCTAGTTCTGCAGGAGATGTTTTCCTTTCTGAGTGTTGTCCATGCAAGGAAGCTTTCTTGCCCGACTTATACTTTAGTATTTATTTTCTAGTCGAAATCAATGAATTGTTGGCATGTCTGTCTTGGGCAGTGTCGTACACGTGTCATGATAATCTCGTCAATATGACAAAGCAGGCTTGCTTGCACGCTCAATCAAGTAAGGCCCAGATGGCGTAAAGCCCAAGATTGGCAAGATCTAGAAGGTCGAACCCAAATTGCAACACGTCATGCGATCAAGCCCAATACTCGCAAGCCTTGATAAGACAAGTAATCGGGGGATTGACCCAAGACGGGCAGGCCAGTATTATTTTGGTTTCGACTAGGAAACAAATACTGGAGTATAAGTCGGGCAGGGAAACTACCTTGCATGATTCAGAAAGGGAAACCTCTACCGCAGATTTAGGAGCACAAGTCGTGTAGGGAAACTTATCTACGTGGACAGCTCCCAATAAGGAAAATGTCTCCAGCAAGATCTATTTCCCAAAACTATGCCACCAAAGGCCGAGCCGAATAAGGACTCTCATATTATAAAAGGGAAATAAGGTCAATGAACAAAGGTACGCTACAAAAACCCAATTTGCAGTTTTAAGCCTCTCCTAAGCCATATCTAACTTAACTATCGGAATTCCATCGGCCGCCCCACGGTAATCTTTGCTCACGTGTGTTTTCTGTGCAAGTCTAGGTAAAGGTGAGGAAGGAGAACAAAAAGCGACTACATCACTTGCCTTATCAGGGATTACGAGTACTGGGCTTGACCGCGTGAGGTGTGGGCTTAGTGGCGCGTTGCAATTTTGGTCCGACCTTCTGGATTATGTCAATAATGCGCTTAGTATTGTCTAAGCCTTGCTGGATTAGGCGTGCAATCGGATATGTTTTGTTTTATTGACGAGATTATCATGACACACGTACGGTGTTGTTCAGAGGACAGTTTGATGTATCATCAAATATATATATGGGATATATTCAATGTACGTAAATTTGAAAACTGTTTTTGAAATTATGGCATAAGGTTTTTGGTATAGATCATTTCATTTTTCGATACATTGGTCACGAGAGTAGTATCATGTTGTGTTCCATAGTCTGATCATGAAATATATATTGTAAATTATTTAAATTGTGCTATCACGATGTGTACAAAGGTGGAAGATTGGGTTCCTTTTTTGTGATTCTCACTACAAAAAAAAGCTTTAATAGCTACGGAAACTAGCGACGATTTTTTGATACCGTCGCTAATTATACGATTAGCGAAGGCAAAAAACCGTCGCTAATTGCTTTCAATACTATGTCAACCCATAATTATAAAAATCCGTCGCAAAATATTTAGCGATGGCTTAAAACCGTCGCTAATTCTTGTATTAGCGACGGTAATTTAGTCGTCGCTAAGATTTACAACTAAAAATAATTGGTTTTTGATTTTTTTATTAGCGACGGCAAAAAACCGTGGCTAATTGGTTTTTTTTTTAATTAAACACTAAAGAGATTAGCTACGGCAATTTACCGTGGCTAATTGGTTTTTGATTTTTTTATTAGCGACGGCAAAAAACCGTGGCTAATTGGTTTTTAAAAAAGAAAAATTAAATACTAAAGAGATTAGCTACGACAATTTACCGTGGCTAATTGGTTTTTGATTTTTTTTATTAGCGACGGCAAAAACCATGGCTAATTGGTTTTTTTTTTTTTTTAAACTAAACACTAAAAAGTTTAGCTATGACAATTTACCGTGGCTAATTGGTTTTTATATTATTTTTTTTATGAGATCATAGAAGATCAGATCAAAAAATATCAGATCAGATCAAAGAAGATCAGATCAATCAAAGAAGTTCAAAGAAGATCATATCAGATCAAAGAAGATCTAAGAAGACCAGATCAAAGAAGATCAAAGAAGATCAGATCAAAGAATATGAGATCAAGGAAGATCAAAGAAGATTAAAGAAGATGAGATCAAAGAAGATCAAAGAAGTTCGAAAGATAAAAGAAGATCAGTTCAAAGAATATCAGATCAGATCAAATCAAAGGAAATCAAAGAAGATCAAAGAAGTTAAAAAAAATATCAAAGAAGATCAAAGACTAATTGATTTTTTAAAATAAAATAAAATTAAACACTAAAGAGATTAGCTACGGCAATTTACCGTGGCTAATTGGTTTTTGATTTTTTATATTAGCGACGACAAAAAACCGTGGCTAATTGGTTTTTAAAAAAAATAAATTAAACACTAAAGAGATTAGCTACAGCAATTTACCGTGGCTAATTGGTTTTTATTTTTTATATTAGTGACGGCAAAATATCGTGGCTAATTGGTTTTAAAAAAAAATTAACACTAAAGAGATTAGCTACGACAATTTACCGTGGCTAATTTGATTTTTGATTTTTTTTTATTAGCGACGGCAAAAAACTGTGGCTAATTGGTTTAAAAAAAAATTTAAACACTAAAGAGATCAGCTACGGCAATTCACCATGGCTAATTGGTTTTGATTTTTTTATTAGCGACGGCAAAAAACCGTGGCTAATTGGTTTTTTTTAATTAAACACTAAAGAGATTAGCTACGGCAATTTACCGTGGCTAAATGGTTTTTGATTTTTTTTATTAGCGACGGCAAAAAAACTGTGGCTAATTGGTTTTTTTTTTTTAATTAAACACTAAAGAGATTAGCTACGGCAATTTACCGTGGCTAATTGGTTTTTGATTTTTTATTAGCGACGGCAAAAAATAGTGGCTAATTTGTTTTTTTTTAATTTAACACTAAAGAGATTAGCTACGGCAATTTACCATGGCTAATTGATTTTTGATTTTTTTATATTAGCAACGGCAAAAAACCGTCGCTAATTGTTTAAAAAAAATATCACTGATCCGCGTGAAACCTCATCGCAACTGTCAATAATACCAAAAAATTTAGCTCAATCCAACGCAGTAAACCAAACCACGTCACCGATCCGTGTGAAACTAACACAACCAATCCTTTCAATTACATTTCTCTATATAAATTTCAATTTTTTCTACAAACCAATTTAAACAAAAAATTTCTCTCAACATAAAATTTTATCTCAACCTCCAGAGAAGAAACCCACAAAGGAGAAGTCTGCCGCTTCTTCGACACCGATCCCGGCCGCCTCTCTCTCCTCTCCTTTCTTCCACCGCCTCTCTCTCAGAGATCTGAGATCTCTGATCTCGGAGATCTGAAATCTCAGATCGCGGAGAGACACGGGCCTTTTCTACATAAAAAGGGAATCTTTTGTTACAATAGAACCAGAAGTGATGTGGATTATTCAAGAATCGAAGTCGATTTGGTTTTAAAAAAGAAGATATCAATGAACTTCTATGAAATGGTTTCACGAGGTTTATCCAATTGTCTCGATCGTGGGTCTAAAATCTCAGATCTCGGAGATCTGAAATCTTAGATCTCAGAGATCTATGATCTCCGATATTCTATAGATCGAATTTTTTTTGGGTTTTTTTGTCATTTTTGTATGGATTCTTTGTAATTTTTTTTTAAAATTTTTGTATGATGTTCTAGAAACTGTGTAATTTTTGTTATAATTTTGATCAAATAAGTTTAGTTCTGGTAGTTGATATTAATTTTCAAAATGGACAATCATTAATAGCTAATTTCATTATAAAAATGAATTATAATTTGTAATTTATAATTTGTAAATTTGATTTGTCAATATGATTTGCAACAAAGTTGTCCCTAAATAGCTACGACAAATATCGTGGTTGTGTTGTCAATTAGATTTGCAATTTAGCGACGGCAAAAAACCGTCGCTAAATAGCCAAGGCAAAAAATTGTCACTATATTGCCTTAGCAACCGCAAAAAACCCTCGCTAAGTAGCGACGGCAAATAAACGGTCGCTAAATAGCGACGGCAAAACACCGTCACTATTTTGCAAAAACCGTCACTAAATAGTACGGTAAAAAATCGGTCGCTAAATAGCGACGGCAAAAAATTGTCGCTATTTAGCAAAAACCGTCACTAAATTGCTACGGCAAAAAAATGGTTGATAAATAGCGACGGCAAAAAATCGTCGCTATTTAGCAAAAATCGTCGCTATCTTACAATTAGCGACAGTCTTCGTTGAAATTTTTAGCAGCTTTAGCGACGGAATTTTTTGAGTTAGCCACGGTTTTTTGCCGTGGCTAATTAGCGACGGGATCGGTTACCGTTGCTGATTCAAATAGCGACGATTAAACTAGCGACGGTTTTTTGCCAATTAGAACCGATTTTTAGCCGTTGCTGAAACGTCTTTTTTTTTGTAGTGTTTGCGAATATGATTGATGTTTTCTATGATGAGAATTCTCACCCTACTTTTGCTATGGAATGGGTTTGATGTCCACTCATCTGTAATACTAGACTCTTTTTTTTTTTTTTTTGCTATTTTCATGGAAATGTAAGTATGTTTGTAGAGATTTCAATATAAAGGCTCATAATTTGGCAGCAGTCGCTAGCCAACTGATTTGTAAGCTGACTTAGCTTATTTAAATATTATGCTTAAGGATTCAACAAAAGAATAATAAAAAATAAAAATAAATGGAAACTTTGGGTGGAATTAAATGGGGAGGTGGTCTCTTAAATACTTCCTTACAAAGTAAACAGAGTTTTCAGCATAGTCACTCAACTACTCACAAAGTACTTGCATTAAGACCTTGTTCTCCTGTGTATTATGAAGTTATTGTACCTAATGGATCCAATTCAAGGTTGCATTCCTTATAAGAGGAAACAATAAATTTGAAAACCATAAGATTATCCAAGCTTCTCATGCTGTCAATCCTAGGCAGTAGGCAACGATGGTCAGTCAGTGGCCCCTGGGATATGGTTCTCACAGAGCATAATTTATAATTTGTATAACGGGGTTATATAACCGCAGTTTTTGGAAATTGATTCCCATTGAACAAATCAAAATGTAATGTAAATAGAACAAAAGAAATAATATATGATCTTAGTATAGTTGGAATTGCATTTGCTGAAGAAGTTGAAATAGCGCATTAACCATGGAAAAAAACACAATCACAAACAATATCTATATAAGGGGTAGAAAAGGTCAGCAAACAAGGCTGACTAGAAATTTTGAAAGAGTATTGTTTTACATGAAAATCAAACCTTCTACATAGATAGTGATGCGTCCAAAAATTGTTTTTCTGTGAGTTTGACCTGTAAAACAACTGTTAAACTGTTAATGACCACCTTTTTGGTGGTCAAAGACACTCCGATACTTAAGTCAGTAACTCTGTTAGAAGAATGATGTAAATCTAGACAAAACTATATTAAAATTGCATACCTCTATCAAATGTTCTCTTTATCTTTTATAATGGTCGTAGTTTACTCTCTGCGTAACTTAAGTATGTGAGGCGCAACAGAATGAGATGTTTCTTGTAACAATCTCCTCTTTTATGGAGATGCATTCGAAGAAGCGTAACTTTCTCTACGGCTCTTTTTGGTGCAACGTTCCTCTTCTTTATGAGAGAATTCGTGTCAGACCTGGATTTGGGCTTTGGGCCTGAAATTAGGCTCTGTTTACGTTTCCTCATTGACGGACCTTACCTGAGTCTATGTAATTGGCTTTATTCCTATTGAACTTCATGAGCTGGCCAGTAATTTGTTCGCTACTTTATTGTATCCTCACAATGAGTATTTATGCCACATATACGATCATGATGAATCTAATACGTAGGGGACCGAACTAATAATGTTAGTGAATTGGAAATGAGGCAAAAATGAAAAGATATTAAATTTTCTCTCTCTTTCCCCAATTTCGATCGAACTAGAAAGTGTTATAAAAGATTTGATACTTGTCCTACTTATTAAATATTGAAATATATGAGTATGTGTTGCTTTCAATTTAGCTACATTTCACAGTACTATAATTCATTCAACAAACAAACCAGAAGGAAAAAAATCTACACATTCAAAGTTCCAGATCTTGCGAAACTGACATTTTCACGGGCCCCAAACCTCGCTCATAATGCAACATGCATGTCAACTAATTACAATTATAGATCGTACTACCATTTTGCTACAGAATGAGTACGTAACAACACGTACATTATTATGGATGTGTGATCACATACCATTACCCATGTGGCGAGTTGCTAACATTAATCACTGGGAAATTCTATTTGTCGAGGAAACCAACGAGGACCCTCCCTCTCTCGCTGGTTTCCTCAAACAGGTAGCCTCACTCTTAATTACCACAACCAGATTTGGTTAAACAATTTTTTTTTGCTGGAAATGGGGCTCTAATTTGGAAAAATTTTGAAGACAACTTCACTTTCACTTGGAACATCATTCATTAACACAACTGCTCGTCATAAATGTTTTAACTAGTACTACACAGAAACCATAATCACTCTCAGCTACTCCTTGTGAAACTTACAATCCTTGGGTATTGGTATGATTTCGAGTATTTTCTCCAAACTCATACAGATGTTAGCCTTACCTGTATCACTAAATCCCCCAAAGAAATTGGCGTAATTGAACCACATCAATTGGGTTGACAGAAATCCAAATCAAACTTAACCAAATATGTAATGAAACTAAACCAAACAAAACCGAATGAAGTTCAATTAAATCGAAAACATAACCGAACCAACAAAAACTATGTAAAGAGTAAGTAATTAATGTATTATTAATTAATCTTTTTTTATAATATATTTAAAACTTAAAAAATAGCAATAGCTATTCGTTCGGTTCGGTTTTTATACTTTTGTTTCAACCTAAAACAAAAAATTGAACCAATCACTTCAAATTCAAAATGTTGCAAACCAAACAAAATCGATCTAAGTTGAACAAAACTTAAAGGTCGTTGAGAACTCACTCAAAAACAATTATTTGCTTATAACCCCCAAAAACCACCTAAGTAAGTTTGGGAACCCCAAAAGATTTCAACTTCTAAGGAGTTTTTTTTTTCTTTGCTCGAGTCCGAAGCCAATTAATTTACTTTTGACTTGTAAATATTTTAACTTCTTCAAATAACTACAAATTCCATTATTTATTTCACACCTATCCTCGCCATTTTCTCTCTCATGCACATAGGATTTAAACAAACTAACCACGAAATGACTACCTATTTTGTAGCATAAATTCTATTAAGATAAAGAAAAAGTGCTTATGCATTTGGTTGCCAAACACCCCCTACCTATTTTTTAAAATTCTTTTTCTTTTGTTCGGCCCTAGGTAGAACAACATGAGTACAAACCATACATAAATCAAAAGTTCGGCAAAATGCCCAATTCTAAGGTCACTAAGGCGGTGTTTGTTTTCATTAAGAAGTAAGAAGATTCACAATAAAAAGTCAAAAGTTTTTAGTAAGCACTTTATTTTTATTTATTGGAGTTAAAGTTTTATTAGAAAATAACTTTTAGGGCCTACTTTTTTTACAAAATAGACAATTTAGATATTGTAGTTGATGTGTTGGCTAATTAATGCCTACTTTTATATTTTTATGACTGACAATGACTATTTTATTAACTCGAGTTAACTCATAAAGTTTTATGACATATTTATCTTTCCTAAAAAGAGAAAACTTAATTTAACATTTTTATGACCAATAAGGACTATTTTATTAATGATTATATTTTTTATTCTTTTTTATTCTTTTAACCCTTGACCCCTCCCACCCCATGTTGCTGGTAGACATCGATATTAATTATTTTAATTATGACCAACAAATTATTAGTTTTCATTGACTGACAAGTTAATCAAATTATTATGCTAAAGTTTGATAAATTTTTCATAATGTAGCTAATGATAATTAGAAATTTAGTTTTAATTAGTTAAAATTAATTTTATTAACTTAATAGTACACACATGAAAAAAAATTTATTAACTCAAGTTGTAAGCTTACTTCCCTATCCTCATTTTTCAGACTAAATCTAAATCATTTTTTTACCAGCTAAATTTTATTAAGTTAATCAAATTTAGTTAATCATTTTATTTTCATGTTTGCATTATCAAGGATTGTGATTTCGCAAAATTATTCGAAATTTCACCGAATTTTTCATTTTTTTGAAATTAAGAAATGAAAAAGGGCGAAAGAAAATTTTACATTTTTTCGAAGGTTTTTTGAAAAATTTCGAGGTTTTTTTCGTAAATTTGGGGGGGGGGGGGGTTCTTAAAAATACAAAAACTAGCCACTAAAATTTACATTTTTTCAAGAATATTTTCGAAAAGTTTCAGGATTTTTCAAAATATTTCGGGATTCTTTCGTAAATTTTGAGCTTTTTCTTCTAATTATCATTTATTTTAATTATTTATTGATTTCGAAACCACCTCCTAATTTTCTAATTATCACTTCTTCTACTTATATATTGATTTTTTAAATTACCCCTTAATTTTCTAATTATAGGTATTTTGATTTCATTTAATGTATTAAATACATCTATTTACTTGGATATTATTTTTTCATATATTTAATATACCATCGAAATTCATTATATATTTCATTTATCCTCGAAAATGTTTACCTTTTTTCTTTATACACCGAAATATTTTTTAAAAGCAGGAAACCGAAATTAACTCGAAAAACAAATCACAATCCTTGTGTAGTATTAAGTTAATCAATTGATTTTATTAACTAATTAAAACCAAAATTTTAATCATCATTAACTGAAAAGTTTACCAAACCTTATTATAATAATTTGAATTTTAATAAAAATAATAATTTGATTAACTTGACAGTCAATGAAAACTTATTATTTGTTGGTCATAATTAGAATAGTTATTATCGATACTTACCAACGGCATAGGATGGGGGGGTTAAGGGTTAAAAAAAACAAATAATATAATCATTAATAAAATAGTACTTGTTGGTCATAAAAGTATAAAATTAAATTTTTTTATTTGTTTAAGAAGGGTAAATATATCATATAACTTTATGAGTTAATAAAATAGTCTTTATCGATCATAAAAGTATAAAAGTTGGCAATAATTATCCAATATATCAACTACAATATATATGTGGGAATCACATTCCTTACTCCTCCTAAAGAGTCCAATTCCATATTTCATGAGAAACGACTAATGTAATTTCTATATGTTGATACAAAACTTATTGATAAGACTTGAAAAAGCCTTAGAGATGGGTTGGATTCCATAAAACAAGTTTCTAATCAAATGTGGGCAGCAGCTCAAGCAAATGTCAATGTTGCTAACAATGATAATGAAGAAAGTGACTATGATCATGAAGGAGAAGAATGATCATAATACAATTTTATGGACGTTTTTAAAAATACTAATTAACAATCTTTTCTTTTTCTAGTTTTTTTAGCACATGTATCTCTCACTTTTGTTAATTATATGCGGGCGTTTTTTGTTTTATCACTATTTACCAACTTCTTTTTTATCTTGCAAATAATTAGAAATCTGTAAAAGTCGTTCATATAAAATCCGTGGATTTTTATAAATCTCTAGAAAGTCTGTAGCAAAAGTCTATGGATTTAAGAAATCAGCAGAACTCCGTGGACAATTTAAAGAGTCTGTGAACAATTTAAAGAGTCTGTGGACTTTTCAAATTATTTATCAATTCCATAAGAATCCATATACAATACACCCCTCTTAGTTTCATTTTACAGAACCAGATCAATCCAGTCGAGTTACACGTCATTACAGCTCGATTCCTTCTTCTATCATTTTTCCAAATAGATCACCATAAATAAATAGTATCATTTGTAGAACTATACTATTCATGGTGAGATAATTATTGTATCATTTTGTTTCTAAAAATGTGTAAAATTGTTTTGTGGATTGTTATAGTTTAAAAATGTTACTATTTTATGGATTGTTACAAAAATGTCAATTTAGTGTAATATTTGTGTGATTTATTTGGTAATGCCTTATTGTTTAGCATAATTAAATAAAATGTTGACCGACAAACAATAATTGAATATTCATGGCAACAATAACAATTAATGGTTCGGGGCAAAGTGGTTGGTTTTAATTTCAAAGAAAATAATGAGACCAGATGAAGTTGAAAATAGATGGTGTAGCTTAGTACCTAGACAAGCGTTATAAAAGCCTCGACTATCATTAAAAAAAAATTAATGGAACTCACCAGTGATGGAGCCAGAATTTTTGTTGAGAGGGGGGGGGGGGGTGGAGTGATGTCATAATTAATTAAATATAATATAAAAATTTGTTACTTTAACATGAAATTTTTTTAAACATAGTAAAAAGGGGAGTACTACTATATTCATTAAAGATGATTACTACTTCTAGAAACACAATAAAAGAGTTTGAATCGTTGATTACTACTACATGAAGAAAAGGAGGAAGAGATTGAGTTCCTTACGATTTTTTTATGGAGATGACCAACACAGTGATTAATGAGGGCACCTGGTACCTAGAAGAAGAAGAATAAGGTGGTTTGGATCCTACTGGATCTTGTGAAGATGAGCTCAAATAACTCAATAGTTATAGATCTTTGAAGATGATGAAATATGAGGGTTTCCCTCATATTATCCAATCGATGAAATGTGAAGAAGAAACTGTGAATTTTGGTTTCTTTGAGGAGCAATTCTAGCTGGCCTGAGAAACCAGCATGATTTCCCTGCCTGGGGGCGGAATTACATTTTTGCCCCTCTCTTTAAAACACGTTTTTGGAGTATGTGTTTAAATAGGGGGCAAAAATGTATTTTTGCCCCCCCCAGGCAGGGAAAGCACGCTGGTTTTCCAGGCCCGCTAGAATTTTTGTTCTTTGAGAGATTTGAAGATTTAACCTCTATCTCTAACTCTAAAAGTAGAGTTTGAATTTGATATGTATATGATTTGAAGGATGAAGTCCTGGTTGAAGTGAAATGTGAGAATAGAGGGGCAAATAAAAAACTAATTGGGGAACAAATAAATTATTAAAAAAAAAAATCTCAAAAGTCAGTGGAGGCACTTGCCCCCACGTGAATCCGTGCCTGGAACTCACTATGTAACGTGTGTTGGCAATAATGAAGTCTTAGGTTTGGGTTACAGAGTCTGGGATATGTGAGGTTGGACTTAAATTTGGAACCATACCTAATTCAATAAAATTCAGATCAGGATCTAGGTATGACTTTTGATCGTCTATGCAAGTTTTAGGCGAATAATCCTCAATAAAACCTGAGGAGTTCAAAATACATGGATCACATGCACCTGACCCCATTCTTTTTTCTACACAACTGAACTGGAACTGACAATGGAGTCATCTTACAATTTTAACGATCAACCCAAGAGTCTGGACAGCCCAAACCAAATTCAAAACGTTCTCACACACTCTAGTTTGGAGACGAGCTCGATTTTATTTTATTTTATTTTATTTTATTTTATTTTATTTTATTTTTTTACTTAATGGGTGTACATTTTACATTGTTACATATAGCCCATGTACTATTTTGTTTGAGATTTTGATCACCATTGTCAGAAAAGGGTTTTTGTTAGATTGTTACAACTTACGAGTGTAGAGCTAGCAACTCTAGTCATGCATTCTAAACGAAAAGCTTCAACAACTATTACAGGGTGTTGTCCGCGTGAATCCTATTTCAGAGAGTTCATGAAAATTTTGAGGTTGCAATCATCATCAAATTTGGATTTTTTTTTCAACTAATTACTCCCATTAACATGGGAATCATGTAGACACCGTGGTAAATAATTCTCGCAAAATCCTAGCCAGGAAAAAGGGAAGACATTCAGTATGCATTCCTTAAAGATTATTGCAACTAACTGTTGGACAAATCCAATAATGTGGGCACACATATGTAATATAACGTGTATTGCTATCTTAAAGTGTAGTCCATTTAAATATGTGATCTAATAGGGGTATTGGACTATAAGGTATTAATAAATAACATGGTGTAAATAAGGATGTAATTTCTAATTCAATGAGGGGCAGAATTGGAAATTCACAGCCCGTAATTTGAAGGGTTGTGACTTATGGACATTATAAATAGGATGGGTCCCCGATTGAGCGTATGCGTAGAAAGAACAAAACTTTGGAATTATTTCTGTATCCTCTCAACAGAGATCTAAGGGAAAACGCTTGAATCAATCGGAAGATCCAAACAATCCAAACTCATCACAATCAACGGGGAAATCGCTATGGATCGATCCGGTATGTTTCTGTTCTTCTTATTTCCATTGAATCAACTAGAGTCTTAAGCGTATGATTTAATACAACAATTGGTATCAGAGCAACTCTTGTTGATTCCATGTGAAATTATAAAGGAAAACATACAGTGATTATTTGATTCATACAATGATATATATACATTCATATAATATCAAGGCAATTGAATACTATATGTTATTTATGATTATAGATTCATATAGTTTATGTATTTGGACATGATTATAAAGACATGATTATAGATTCATATGAATAGCATGAATACAGTGATTATGGATTATGTATTAATACAGTGATTGATATAGCATGATATGGACCTACAGTGATATGTATTCATGGCAATTGTTTTCACTGTTTCATTGTGAGTGTAATTGTATTCAGTGATTACATTGTAATTGTATTTCCTATTGAAATAGATTACAATTTGGATTAAGGTGAAATAGATGTATTAAAAAAAAAAAAAAAAAAAAAAACCGGTTTTACTGTTACAGTGAACAGTGTTTGCGCTTTCGTGAACAGTGACACCGTTACGGTGAACAGTAATGCGTGTTACAGTGAATAGTGAAAACGATTTTACTGTTACAGTGAACAGTGTTTGCGCTTTCGTGAACAGTGACACCGTTACGGTGAACAGTGATACGTGTTACAGTGAATAGTAAACGGCGAACAGTGAATAGTGAAAACGATTTCACTGTTACAGTGAACAGTATCTGCGACTATGCATTTAAAAAAAAAATAATAAATAAATAAATAAAAAATAAAAAAATACTGTTCACATTGACCGCGACTGTTCACCATTGACCGCGACTATTCACTGTTGGGCCTGGCGAATGTTGGGCTTGTATAGTGACTGTTCACGGGCCTTGTGACTGTTCACCTATTGGGCCTGTTGCTATTATTAATAATTGGGTCTGTTAGTACATTTTACTTTGACTATTGGACCTGTTGCTGTTGGTAATATTGTTTTAAAGTGTTGGGACCTATGTAATGTGGCTATATTTTATTTAGACCCATGTTTTAATTGTATTAATGGCTATATTTTATTTATACATAGAATATAATTTTGGTTTCATGTATCACTATTGTGTTCCTTATTTAAAATTTACACCATTTAACTAATATGTTGCCAAAGCAACCACTATTAGAAAATATTGGTTGATTTTAAATAAGTGAGCATGCTACTTCCATGTGAAACAATCGGCCCAAAGGAAGATTGTTTTGACCGGATAGTCCCTAGTCTTAAATATGTGATAAAGTTTACTTTACCATGCTTTTATTATGTCAGTCCAAAGAAAAGGCATAATATTAGGCCGGTTTCATTTTGTACGAAGAGTACCACTTACAGATTGATATTTCTGTCCAAAGACTAAATAACAATCCTGTGTTAGGTATCTTAATGTGGGTTTTTATTTACCTATTGTATGAATTTAAAAGTTTATGCAATTGAATAATGACGTGAATATGTTATTTATGTAATTTATTCTCTGTACAGCTAATATGTCTGCTACTAGTATATCTGCTGGTGTAAATAATATTCCCATGCTTAATGGGACAAACTTCAAGGACTGGAAAGAGAACGTGTTAATCGTTCTTGGATGTATGGATCTGGATCTTGCCTTAAGGATTGAGCAACCCGCTCCTCTTACAGATGTAAGTACTCCTGATGCCAGGAAATACTTCGAGAAGTGGGAACGCTCCAATCGCATGAGTCTCATGCTCATAAAGCGAGGTATTCCAGAAGCCTTTAGGGGTGCAATATCCGCAGGGGTGACCAATGCCAGTGAGTTCCTTACTGAACTTGAAAAGCGTTTTGCTAAAAACGATAAGGCTGAAACAAGCACACTTTTAGCTAGCTTGATTTCATTAAAGTATAAAGGCAAAGGAAACATTAGAGAGTACATCATGGAGATGTCTCATCTTGCTTCAAAACTTAAAGCACTGAAGCTTGAGTTGTCTGAGGACTTACTCGTGCATTTAGTTTTAATATCACTTCCTCCACAGTACAGTCAGTTTAAGGTCAGTTACAACTGTCAGAAGGAGAAATGGACTCTTAATGAGCTCATTTCTTATTGTGTACAAGAGGAAGACAGGTTGAAGCAAGACAGAACAGAAAGTGTTCATTTTGCAAGCACCTCTAAAGATAAGGGCACAAAACGAAAGAAGGATTATGAAGCTGCTAAGGGTCCAGCACAAAAGAAACAGAAAGGAAATGAGGGTTGTTTCTTTTGTAAGAAACCTGGACATGTAAAGAAGGAATGTACCAAGTATCACGCTTGGCGTGCTAAAAAGGGTATGTTTCTTGCTTTGGTCTGTTCTGAGGTTAACTTAGCTTCAGTACCTCGAAACACTTGGTGGTTAGATTCTGGTGCTACTACTCACATAAGTGTTTCTATGCAGGGTTGTCTGAGCTACCGAAAGCCAAGTGATGCTGAAAGACGCATCTTCGTGGGCGATGGAAAATCGGTAGAAGTGGAAGCAATAGGAAACTTTAGGTTACTCTTAGGGACTGGTTGTTATTTGGAACTGAAAGACACTTTTGTAGTACCGTCATTTAGACGGAATTTGGTTTCTATTTCCTTGTTGGACAAATTTGGATATTGTTGTTCATTTGGAAATAATCAATTTAGTCTTTCATTAAATTCCAATATTATTGGTACTGGTTCATTAAGCACATTTGATAACCTATATCTTCTTGATACTATTGCCTCATATAATGTAACCTTGCATGTGGAATCACGTGGTACTAAGCGTAAGCTAAATGAAGGAAATTCATCAAAACTATGGCACAAACGTTTAGGACATATCTCGAAAACGAGAATGGAGAGACTTGTGTCAGATGGCATAATAGATTCTCTTGATTTTTCAGACTTTGATGTCTGTATTGAGTGCATCAAGGGAAAACAGACCAAACAAAAGAGATTAGGTGCAAACAGAACTTCAGACGTCTTAGAATTGATCCACACAGATATTTGTGGACCATTCCCTTCGGCTTCTTGGAATGGTCAACAATATTTTATATCATTCATAGACGATTACTCACGCTATGGGTACCTATATCTCATTTATGAGAAATCTGAGTCACTGGATATGTTCAAAGCTTTCAAAGCTGAGGTTGAGAACCAACTCAACAAACGAATTAAAAGTGTCAGGTCTGACCGTGGTGGTGAGTATTACGGCAGATATGACGGTTCCGGTGAACAACGTCCAGGACCATTTGCTAAATTCCTAGAGGAATGTGGAATCGTCCCACAGTACACCATGCCGGGATCACCTAGCATGAATGGTGTAGCTGAAAGACGAAACCGAACTCTTAAGGACATGGTAAGGAGTATGATCAGTCATTCTACATTACCTGAATCACTCTGGGGAGAAGCACTAAAGACTGCAGCTTACATCCTTAATAGAGTACCAACTAAAGCGGCTGCCAAAACACCTTATGAACTTTGGACAGGTAGAAAACCTAGTCTAAAGCATTTTCACATTTGGGGATGTCCAGCTGAAGCAAGGCCTTATCGGCCGAATGAAAAGAAATTGGACTCCAAAACAGTGAGCAGCTACTTCATTGGCTACTCTGAGCGATCTAGGGGCTACAAGTTCTATAATCCCACTATTAAGTCCATTTTTTTAAACGGGGACAGCAACATTTTTTGAGGATGTCGAGTTTGGGGGGAGAAATCAGGTACGAGACATTGTCTTTGAGGAGGAATCAATTTCGACTCCTACTACTGTTGTTGACAATGTACATGTTCCACTACCTGTCATTGATCAAGAAGCAGATCTGGAACCTCAACAGGACAATGTTGAACTACTCCCTGCTCCAATTGAATTAAATATTCCAGAAGAACAAACTCAACAACCTCAAGATCAAATGCCATTAAGGAGATCCACGAGAGAAAAGAGAAGAGCAATTCCGGATGATTATATGGTATTTCTCGAAGAACATGAGGAAAATGATGGATTGGTGGAAAATGATCCAATCAACTTCCATCAAGCCATGCAGGATTCTAACTCTCAAAAGTGGATAGATGCTATGAATGAGGAGTACAAGTCTATGCAAGACAATCAAGTTTGGGATCTTGTCCCATTACCTGAAAATACAAAGCCTATTGGTTGTAAATGGATATTCAAAACCAAGAAGGACTCAAAAGGTAATGTGGAAAGGTATAAAGCTCGTCTTGTAGCTAAAGGCTTCACTCAAAAGGAAGGCATCGACTATAAAGAGACTTTCTCTCCAGTGTCAAAGAAAGACTCATTTAGGACAATCATGGCTCTTGTTGCACATTTTGACTTTGAGTTGCATCAGATGGATGTTAAAACAGCATTTCTCAATGGCGACATTGATGAAACAATTTATATGGTGCAACCAGAAAACTTTGTGTCTGGAGACCCAAAGAATATGGTTTGCAGACTAAAGAAATCCATCTATGGGCTCAAGCAAGCTTCCCGTCAATGGTACTACAAATTTCATCAAGTAATTGTCTCGTTTGGTTTTAAGACAAATGTTGTTGATAACTGTGTGTATCATAAGTTCAGTGGGAGTAAGCATATCTTCTTGGTTTTGTATGTTGATGACATATTGCTTGCCACTAATAATATAGACATGTTGCACGAAACCAAGAGATTTCTATCAAAGAAATTTGAAATGAAAGATCTTGGTGAAGCTTCTTTTGTCTTAGGGATTCAGATATACCGGGATCGTTTTCGGGGTATTCTTGGATTATCACAAAAGGGCTATATAGAAAAAGTGCTTAAAAGGTTTGGCATGCAAGATTGTAAACCAGGAGATACCCCTATATCTAAAGGAGATAAATTCAGTCTTAAACAGTGTCCTAAGACTAAACTTGAAGTTGTAGAGATGCAAAAGATCCCCTATGCATCCGCTGTTGGGAGTCTTATGTATGCTCAAGTATGTACACGTCCAGACATAGCATTCATTGTTGGAATGCTTGGCAGATATTTGGATAACCCTGGGATGAGTCACTGGAAAGCAGCTAAACGGGTTATGAGATATTTACAGAGAACTAAGGATTACATGCTCACATACAAGAGATCAGATCAGTTGGAGATCATAGGGTATGCTGATTCTGATTTTGCTGGATGCCAAGATAGTAGAAAATCTACATCAGGCTACATTTATCTGTTAGCTGGAGGAGCTATTTCTTGGAGAAGTGCTAAACAGACACTCATAGCTTCTTCCACCATGGAAGCAGAATATGTGGCGTGTTTTGAGGCCTCCAATCACGGATTATGGCTGCGTTATTTTGTCACTGGGCTGCGCATTTTGAATGACATAGAAAGACCACTAAAGTTATATTGTGACAATAAGTCAGCAGTTTTATATACCAACAACAACAGGAGCTCGTCTAGGTCAAATCATATTGACATAAAGTTCCTGGTTGTGAAGGAGATAGTAGAGAATAAACAGATTTTCATAGAGCATATTGGGACACACTCCATGATTGCGGATCCGCTTACTAAGGGATTACCACCCAAGGTCTTTCATGAGCACACCGCTCATATGGGTGTTATGTCACATGAGGATATCATGGTTTAGTGGGCGTTTTGTTGTTCTATGATGAATTTTTGGACACATTGGTGTAATTTAGTATTTTCTGCAGAAATAAAGTCTTCAGTCAATTGTCTGTTTATTATATGTTTGATCTCATTAAAGATTAAAGTTGGACCGGTTGGAAATAGACATGTTTGGATCACATCACATGTAATTTCCATGCTCTACATCCATGTTTGATCTATGTCATTTGATTATATTGGTATATGTGACTATTGATGGATTTCGTTACGCTACTTGTGACGCAAATCGCTTTAATCCTATATCAATATAGTCAACGGACGAGATTGTTTCGAAATACCTTTACTTGTGATAGCAAGTTTTGAGCTCATACAGTTATACACATTAATGGTAACATATGTGGCCCAAGTGGGAGATTGTTGGACAAATCCAATAATGTGGGCACACATATGTAATATAACGTGTATTGCTATCTTAAAGTGTAGTCCATTTAAATATGTGATCTAATAGGGGTATTGGACTATAAGGTATTAATAAATAACATGGTGTAAATAAGGATGTAATTTCTAATTCAATGAGGGGCAGAATTGGAAATTCACAGCCCGTAATTTGAAGGGTTGTGACTTATGGACATTATAAATAGGATGGGTCCCCGATTGAGCGTATGCGTAGAAAGAACAAAACTTTGGAATTATTTTCTGTATCCTCTCAACAGAGATCTAAGGGAAAACGCTTGAATCAATCGGAAGATCCAAACAATCCAAACTCATCACAATCAACGGGGAAATCGCTATGGATCGATCCGGTATGTTTCTGTTCTTCTTATTTCCATTGAATCAACTAGAGTCTTAAGCGTATGATTTAATACAACACTAACAACAAGTGACAGCTGAAGAGAAAATTCTGAGAAAATAAACAAGCAAACGAAGAACATACCTACCAATTTTATGAAGTTCGCAAGAAATTATGGACAATCTTTTCTTTCCTCCATGTTGAGACGAATCTTTTCTTTGAGTTTTTTTGCTAGCTTTTTCCTCCTTCTTGTCTTTAATTTGCAGCTTCGATTGAAAAGCTTGCTCCAACGGTTTTTTGGCAATAAGTGACCTAATCCTATTCAGGATGTCGATAGCTTGCCCCATAAGTGACCTAGTCTGCTTCAGGAGCCAAGGCAACACCAGTGCGGACTGAACCCAGTCCACGGATAGTTCACTGCAAATGTGCGAGTCCAGTCTACGGACTGCTAACCGCTCCTAAAAAAACTTGGTCCGACTACGGGGACCATAATGGCGCACAAGCAGCCAAGCCTAGTCCTATTCAGGATGACAACATCTTGCTGCATAAGTTATCAAGCCCACCTTAGGAGCCTAGGCAACACCAGTGCTGACCGAACCCAATTCACAGATAATTCACCGCAAGCGGGCGAGTCCAGTCCATAGATGGCTCACTGCTCCTAAGAAAAATTAATCTTAGTATGGAGGCCATAATGGTGCACAAGCAGTCGACCTAGCCCTATTCAGGACGTTGATAGCTTGCAACATAAGTGACCTAGTCCTCCTCAAGAGCTAAGGCAACACCAGTGCAGACCGAACCCAGTCCACAGACAGTTCACTGCAAGTGGGCGAGTCCAGTCCATAGACGACTCACCGCTCTTAAGAAAACTTGGTCCAACTGTGCAGACCATAGTGGCGCACAAGTAGTCGAGCATATTCTTATTCAGGATGTCAACAGCTTGCCACATAAGTACCTTGGTCCAAATCAGGAGCTAAGGCAACGAACACGCAAACCAAACCGAGTCCATAAGCAGTTCACTGCAAGCGGCAAGTTCATTCCTCGAACAACTCACCGCCCTAGAGATAGCCTAATCCGCCTTAGGAACTAAGGCTACACACATAAGAATCGAACCCAGTCCACTGACAATTCATTGTAAGCAAACGAGTGCAGTCCACGGACGAATCAACGCATCTAATCATTCTAGTCCATGCGGACCAAGGCAATGCCCTGACCACCAAGACTCAACTAATGAATGAGTCCGAATGTGGTACGAAATCTAGCTCTAAGAAAACTAAGTGATTTCTCTGTCATTCCAGTTCTACACAGAGCTAAGTAGCAATACTTCAACAGGCCAACACCTACTTGGAAAGCAACCAACCCGCTAGACACAACCCGCCTATGCGAAGATCACTCTTTAGTGATTTCACCAAACGACGAATTAAGTTATTTTGTTAAAGAAACTACACGAGTGGGGCTAGGACTGCACACGTCCCCTTCCTGACTAAGACAGCCTAGTCTCTGCTCAGATTTAAACTATCTTATCCTTTTGACAGTGCAAGGATTTGTCCGCATAGGCTAATATGACTCACTTTCATTTAGGACATACAGAAAAAAAAAGAAAAAGAAAAAGAAAAATGAAAATTCAGAAAAAACAAACTTTATTGATTACCAATAAGTTATTACAAAGCTTGACCGACTAGACAGTTCAAAGGTATAAACACTACAACAATCTGAGCTCGATGGAAAGCAAGGTGCAAGAGAGGATATCCCAGAACACACACTAGAACTTTTCTCTGCCAATCTGCTTTCTAGAAGAGGTTTTACGAACAAAGCCAAAGAAGTAGCTCTGAGAGTACCAACCCAAAGTTGGTTGCTGGTGTTATCCCCCAAAGGAGGATGTCTAAGGAGATACAAAATCAGCTCCTCAAGGCAGTAGAACACACACATTGAAACTTTGTTTCGCCAATCTACTTTCCAAATGGGGTAGTGAGAACAACCACCCAAAGTGCTGGTGTTATCTCCCAAACTGATGGTGGAATACAACATGGGAGCACCAGAAGATGGAAGAAAAACTTGGCTCCTAAGGGGATGTCCATACTTTTTTTTCACGATATAAAAACAAATTCGGAGGTTTTAGAGAACCACTGGAAGCGCACTCAAATCAGGTGGCTTTCTCCAATAGCAGGTTTTGTTGAGACTCATCGCTGAGAATATCAAAACATTTGGAAACTCCACCAATAAGGGCTCCCCTTCGTCCTATGAAGAGGCCAAAACAGAAGCACATTATCTAAATGACGCATTTGAAGAACAGGTTCTGTGATAGACATGGTAACCCCTGACCCTATAAAAAGTAGCTTATATAGCAACACAACGTTGACAGAAGGAGGTCACCCAACAGTCGCGTCGACATTAATGCTACACAGGGAATGAATGGGCGATGAGTTTCAAGTACAACTGCACAAAACCACATTCATGGAAGGCCCATACTAAATAACACCACCATTTCAGCTGAAGGACACCACCAACCCCTTATTTATTAAGGACACCACTACCTTTCTGAAGAACACATTCACCTACTGAATGACACCACCAATATAAACAAAAAACCCTAACCCTTATTCTCATCTCTCCCTTTTTTCCATCGATCGCCACTGCCACCACTCCTCCTCCTTCTCCCTTCTTCTTCTTCTTCTTATTCTTCTATCACCACCACCGCCACTTGTCTTCATCCTCCTCCTTCCGTCCTCTTCTTTTTCTTCTTCTTCAATCACTACCACCACCACACAACCTCTCCTCCTCCTCATTGTCCCCTCTTTTCTTCTAGTCCATCAAGCACCATTGCCACATCTCATCCCACCTCTTCCCATATTTTTCTTCTTCTCTGTTTTTTTCTGTTATTCTTTTCCTACTCTTTTTTCCCAATTTTTTCTTCTTCGCCCTCGCGAAGGTTCCTGCGAGTGAAGGTTCCCCACTCGCCAGAACCCGCACGAGTGCAAAACAAATATGTCCCCCGCGGAGGCTCTTATGAGTGGGGGAACCCACACCCACAAAGATTTAGGCAAGTGTGGGTTCCCCACTTGCAGGAACCTCTGTGAGGGTCAATTTTGTTTGCCCTCGCGGAGGTTTCGGCAAGTGGGAAACCTTCGCGAGGGCTAATGAGAAAAAATATGAGGAGGAAAAGGAAAAAATAGATAAGAATAAGAAGATGGGAGGAGGTTGGATGAGAGGTGGCGGTGGTGATTGATGGAAAAGAAGAATAATAAGATGAGAGGATGAGGAGAAGAGGTGGCAGTGACGGTTGTGCTGATTAAAGAAAATGAAGAAAAAAAAAGGAAAATGAGAAGTGGCGGTGGCAAGGTGGTAGTGGTGAAGGGGAGTAGGAGAGGTGGCGGTAGTGATTGATGGAAAAGAAAGGGAGGGATGAGAAGAGGTGTTAGGATTTTTTGTTTATATTGGTGATGTCTTTTAGCAAATCCAAAAAAAATGGGTGGTGGTGACCTTTAGTGGAATTTGTGGTGTTACTCAACAGAGATCTTCATGGAATTAATGGAACTACACATAACCCTGTTCAGTGTCGGGCCTACTAAGGGGCGAGGGGGACAATTGCTCCCTCTCAACTTTCAAAATATTTTAGTATAAACTTAGTCATAAAAAAATCAATTATATGATGTATAATACAATATGAAAATTGTTCATTCAATTATTTGAACATGTCTCGGTTGGTGTAGTGGTTGGAAATTTATCATTTATAGTAAACGATCCAAGTTCGATACTCCTCGAGCGCAAGATTTATTTATGGCTAGTAACTATACATTTGTATGTTTATTGATAATTATTATTCTTCATCATGGTTACTCCCCTGATTTTTTTATTTTCAATGCAATTTTATTAGTAATTGCAAACATTAAAAATTGTTTAGTTTAATAAAAACTTATTTTTGTTTCTCTTAGTGCATATGATTTCTTAATGGCTATTCACAATTAATATTTTTGTCATTATGATTGCTTCTACTTTTTGTTTTCAATGCAATTTTACATTATTGCAAACATTAAAGAAATGAATTGTTTGTTCACAAGTAGTGCAAAACCTCCAACAACAAAAATAATTGAAATTAATAACTATAAAATTCAATGTAAATATATACCATTAGTAAACTCGTACAAAATTTAGCCTCATATAAATCATTTTTTCTATGAAATTGTATTAGGATTAGATTATGTTTGCAAAATTTAGATTTTTTTTATCTTCAACAAGATATTTATCCTAATTATTTTGTAATTCTAGTTACTATACGCTCATTTGCCCCTTGCTATGGTTATCGATATTGTGACCTTAATTTGGTTTAAAATTGGACTACACTGAATTCAATTTGGTATATGCAATGTATTTTTTATAGTTGTATTTTTTTATTAGTTATTAGCTCAGGTGGGAAAAAAATTGTTTCATCATTGATAACTACTATTATCAACTAATAATTATTTGTCATTTCACCTTCTTGACTAAACTTCTGGGTCTAGCATTGGCCCCATTAACTGGGGGGAGTAACTGATGAGACATCAAATAGTCACTCGATCACAGTCGTACATGTGGCATGGGCTAACCCCTAACATTAGAAAGGCTTCGGTGCGGTCTTAAACAGACCCACATACAAACTGTTATTCAGCCCGTAAGTCAGGTATCCACACTCAAGTCATGTCAACACAAGAGGCACGGGCCTTGAGGCTTGACCCAGAACAATATGGCCCGAACATGGATTTAAGAGTTGTCATAGGCCCATGATCCACTCACACAAAATCAGCTATTAGCCCAATCAAGCATTGGGTCCTAAATAGAGTCAAGTGCCGAAGAAACTCAGTCATGCACATGTATGATCTTGGGCCAGATCTTCTCCCTCCATCACGCCCTCAATAACAGAGATAGTTGTGGAGGGAGCACTAGATACTTAAGGTGAGGAAAGGGAAGAAGAAATGTACTAATACACTTTGTAATTTACTTTCAGTCTTCACTCTTTCTTGCATCGATACCTGACTTAAGCATCGGAGTGCCTTCAGCCACCACAACGATGTTCCCTGGCTAACCGCTGCTCATTTTTGCAGGCTCGAGATGAGCAAAATCAGCAACAACAAAAATAAACACATCACTAAGTCTCGAGGTGGATCCCAGTCGGCGGCATTTGAGGTGGAAGGGGTTAAAGGATGAAAAATAATAAATAAAATAACACATCACTTTAGTTCCAACGCTCCTATTCTTAAAAGCATTTTTACCTTGAGCAGTAACCCATCCTTCAACGTTACTCCATTTGTAAGCTTCCAAATTGCAAGTGCAAGTTGGCATTCTTCTGTTTAAAAGATGCATTAGTGGTGTGACGAATCTTGCACCTTGTAAAGGCCTGGATGGTCTCCAAGAGTATTCTACTTCCACTATTCTAACTACTTCATCATTAATAGCAATTGGATAATCTGCTATTGACATCTACTTTCAGACAAACTCTAGCAAGAGCCAGCCTTGTTCGTTGCTCTGTTGATTTGTAAAGCATTAAGGGGATACCTATTGCACTAGGAATTCGTTGCTCGTGAAGAGTGGAACTTTCCTTAACCCAAATACGAATAGATGTCAACACTTGATGCACACTAAATTACTATGTAAGAATCTCTTGATGCACTAGTATCAACTAGAATTTTTAAAACCCAGAACTCAGTGATGGGTTAATCATTTACTGATTGATGCAAAAATATTTTCAAAGGTTTCATTCACGCAAGAAACAACAACTTCTGAAGTGTTGCCACCAGCTTCATTTCTTCCAAGTAACTAATTATAGTAAAAACCAGACTGCAAAGAAATGATATACACGACGAAATTAGCAAAATTAGAAATTCTCACTACATTTTTTGAATTAATAGTCAGCTTATATCATATATGATGCAATCGATTTTTGTTCCCCTGTTGCGCCTAGACCTAAACCTATATAAGGAATGCACGTGAGTCAAAAACCACCATGTTGCGGCCGATGATACTCCGATGCTTAAGTTAGATAAGGCTTAAAGTTGTAAATTGGGTTTTTGTTGCGTACCTTTGTCCATCGACCTTATCTATCTTTTATAATGCGAGTCACTATTCAGCTCAGTTTTTGGTAGCGTTGTTTAGGGAAAGAGATATTATTTGAGATCATTTCCTAGTTGGGAGTTGTCCATGTAGGGAAGTTTCCCTACAGGACTTGCGCTCCTAGTTGTGCAGGAGATGTTTTCCTTTCTAAGTGTTGTCCATGCAAGGAAGTTTTCTTGCTCGACTTATACTTTAGTATTTATTTCCTAGTCGAAATCAATGAATTGTTGGCATGTTTGTCTTGGGCAGTGCCGTACACGTGTCATGATAATCTCGTCAACATGACAAAGCAGGCTTGATTGCTCGCTCAATCAAGTAAGGCTCAGACAGCGTAAAGCCCAAGATTGGCAAGATCTAGAAGGTCGAACCAAAATTGCAACATGTCACGCGATCAAGCCCAATACTCACAAGCCTTGATAAGACAAGTATATGGGATTGACCCAAGACATGCAGACCAATAATACTTTGGTTTCGACTAGAAACAAATACTGGAGTATAAGTTGAGCAGTGAAACTACCTTGCATGGATAACATTCAGAAAGGGAAACCTCTACCGCATATTTATGAGCACAAGTCGTGTAAGGAAACTTATCTATGTGGATAGCTCCCAATAAGGAAAGGATCTCCAGCAAGATCTATTTCCCTAAACAACGCCACCAAAGGCCGAGCCGAATAATTACTCTCATACTATAAAAGGGAAATAAGGTCAATGAACAAAGGTACGCTACAAAAACCCAATTTACAGGTTTAAGCCTCTCCTAAGCCATATCTAACTTAAGTATCGGAATTCCATCGGCCGCCCCCACGGTAATCTTTGCTCACATGTGTTTTTTGTGCAAGTCTAGGTAAAGGTGAGGAAGGAGAACAGAAATCGACTACATCATTTGCCTTATCAGGGCTTACAAGTACTGGGCTTGACCGCGTGAGGTGTGGGCTTAGTGGCGCGTTGCAATTTTGGTACGACCTTTTGGATTCTGCCAATAATGGACTTAGTATTTTCTAGGCCTTGCTAGATTGGGCATGCAATCGGGTATGTTTTGTTTTGTTGACGAAATTATCATGACACACGTACGGTACTGTTCAGAGTACAGTTTGATGTATCATCAAATATATATGGGATATATTCAATGTACACAAACTTGAAAATTGTTTTTGAAATTATGGCAGAAGATTTTTGGTATAGATCATTTCATTTTTCTATCAGAAATTCTAAATGGTGAGGAAAACAGCGTGTGGGGTGTGACCGCTCATCCCCCTCGAGATGCGAGCATGCATCCTTGAGATGCGTAGAAGCGCGAATCTCGAGGGGGTAAGTGGTCCCCCTCCCTCACTGTTTTCCTCGACAGTTAGACAAGCTCTTTTTCTATACATTGGTCACGAGAGTAGGATCATACTGTGTTCCATAGTCTGATCATGAAATATATATTGTAAATTATTTAAATTGTGCTATCACGATGTGTACAAAGGTGGAAGATTGGGTTTCTTTTTGGTGATTCTGCGAATATGAGTGATGTTTTCTATGATGAAAATTCTCACCCTACTTTTGTTATGGAATGGGTTTGATGTCCGCTCATCTGTAATACTAGACATCTTTTTTTTTTCGCTATCTTCATGAAAATGTAAGTATGTTTGTAGAGATTTCAATATAGAAGCTCATAACTTGGCAGCAGTCGCTAGTCAACTGATTTGTAAGCAGACTTAGCTTATTTAAATATTATGCTTAAGGATTCAACAAAAGAATAGTAAAAAATAAAAATAAAAATAATTTGAAACTTTCGGTGGAATTAAATGGGGAGGTGGTCTCTTAAATACTTCCTTACAAAGTAAACAGAGTTTTCATCATAATCACTAGACTACTCACAAAGTACTTGCATTAAGACCTTGTTCTCCTGTGTATTATGAAACGGGAATTTGTTAGTAACTATGTTGAAAGAATGATGTAAATCTGAACAAAACTCAATTAAAGTTGTATACCTCTATCAAATGTTCCATTTGTCTTTTATAATGATCGTGATTTACTCTCTACGTAACTTAAGTATGTGAGGCACAACGGAATGAGATGTTTATTGTAATAGTCTCCTCTTTTATGGAGATGCATTCGAAGAAGCGTAACTCTCTCCACGGCTCTTTTTGGTGCAACGTTCCTCTTCTTTATGAGAGAATTCGTGTCGGACCTGGATTTAGGCTATGTTTACGTTTTCTCATTGACAGGCCTTACCCAAGTCTATTTAATTGGCTTTATTCCTATTGGACTTCATGAATTGGCCCAGTAAGTTGTTCGCTACTTCGTTGTATCCTCACAATGAGTATTTATGCCACATATACGATCATGATGAATCTAATACGTAGGGGACCTGACTAGTAATGCTAATGAATTGGAAATGAGGCAAAAATGAAAAGAGATTAAATTTTCTCTCTCTTTCCCTGATTTCGATCGAACTAGAAAGTGTTATAAGTTATAAAAGATTTGATACTTGTCCTACTTATTAAATATTGAAATATATGAGTATGTGTTGCTTTCAATTTAGCTACATTTCACAGTACTATAAATCATTCTACAAGCAAAGAAAGAAAAAAATCTACACATTCAAAGTTCCAGATCTTGCGAACCTGACATTTTCACGGGCCCCAAACCTCGCTCATAATGCAACATGCATGTCAACTAATTACAATTATAGATCGTACTACCATTTTGCTACAGAATGAGTACGTAACAACACGTACATTATTATGGATGTGTGATCACATACCATTACCCATGTGGCAAGTTGCTAACACAACTTCACTTTCACTTGGAACATCATTCATGAACACAACCGCTCGTCATAAATGCTTTAACTAGTACTACACAGAAACCATAATCACTCTCAGCTACTCCTTGTGAAACTTACTAGATGCTTGCATGTTTAGAAAACCTTCTCGTTGGATCTGTTGTTTGTCAAATAACTAGTGATCTAAACTAACTCTATTTTGTATATGCCTTCAGCTATCCAAAACATTGTTCATTCAAAGTGATAAACTCACATGCTCTCTAAAATTTAGGAGGGTGAATATATTTGTAGATTAACTGGAAGTGGAGGCTTGAGAATACATCATATTGTTGGTTTTGTAGTTTTATTTGTAGAGACCTTAATTATAAGGTTCATAATTTCGCTATTGTAGCAGCCCAACAATTTTGTAACTCTAATTAGTAATATATGCTTTCAACAAAACAAAACAAAAAAAAACCAAATTGGAAGTGGATGCTTGAGAACACAATATGTAGTGGCGGTACCAAAAACTTTATTTTGATACTAAACATTTGTTATGTGAGTGATTCTTTTGTAATACGTAGTTTGTATAACATTGAGTCTTGTGAGAGTCTTTATATATTATATAAGAGTTGAAAATGCATAACTTATAAGGTAACTTTAAATTTACAAGGAATTTTTTTTTTAAATTGAGGGACCAAAATTACCTCGAAAACAAAATTACAATCCTTGGGTATTGGTATGATTTCGAGTATTTTCTCCAAACTCATACAGAAGTTGGCCTTACCTGTATCACTAAATCCCCCAAAGAAATTGGCGTAATTGAACGACATCAATTGGGTTGACAGAAATCCAAATCAAACTTAACCAAATATGTAATGAAACTAAACCAAACCAAGCCGAATGAAGTTCAATTAAATCGAAAACATAACTGAACCAACAAAAACTATGTAAAGAGTAAGTAATTAATGTATTATTAATTAATCGTTTTTTATAATATTTTTAAAACTTAAAAAATAGCAATAGCTATTCGTTCGGTTCGATTTTTATACTTTTGTTTCAACCAAAAACAAAAAATTGAACCAATCACTTCAATTTCAAAATGTTGCAAGCCAAACAAAATCGATCTAAGTTGAACAAAACTTAAGGGTCGTTTGAGAACTCACTCAAAAACAATTATTTGCTTATAACCCCGAAAAACCACCTAAGTTTGGGAACCCCAAAAGATTTCAACTTCTAAGGAGTTTTTTTTCTTTGCTCGAGTTCGAAGCCAATTAATTTACTTTTGACTTGTAAATATTTTGACTTCTTGAAATAACTACAAATTCCATTATTTATTTCACACGTGTCCTCGCCATTTTCTCTCTTATGCACATAGCCCGTTTGGTGGCCTTTTTTGACAGCCTTGGGGGGCGAAAATACAATTTCCCCCCCCCCCCCCCCCCCCCCCCCCCCCCACCCCATCTTTAAAACATTTTTTTGAGAAAGTGGTTAAAAAGGGGGTCAAAATTGTATTTTCGCCCCCCAATGCTGTCAAAAAAGGCCATCACAGCGGGTTGCCTAGAATTATACTTTAACCAAACTAACTACGAAATGACTACCTATTTTGTAGCATAAATTCTATTAAGATAAGAAAAAGTGCTTATGCATTTGGTTGCCAAACAACCCCTAACCAAATTAGTCAGTTTAGTTTAGTTTGAGTAGTTTAGTTAGTTCATTTGTCCTACCTGTTTTTTTAAATTCTTTTTCTTCTGTTCGGCCCTGGGTAGAACAACATGAGTACAAACCATACATCAAATCAAAAGTTCGGCAAATTGCCCAATTCTAAGGTCACTAAGGCGGTGTTTGTTTTCATTAAGAAGTAAGAAGATTCACAATAAGAAGTCAGAAGTTTTTAGTAAGCACTTTTTTTTTATTTATTGGAGTCAAAGTTTTATCAAAAAATGACTTTTAGGGCCTACTTTTTTACAAAATAGCAATTTAGATATTATAGTTGATGTGTTGGCTAATTAGTGCCCACTTTTATACTTTTATGACCGACAATGACTATTTTATTAACTCGAATTAACTTATAAAGTTTATGACATATTTATCTTTCCTAAAAAGAGAAAACTTAATTTAACATTTTTATGATCAATAAGGACTATTTTATTAAGAGTGAGGCTAGAAAACCATGTTTTGTAAACATGTTTCATAACCATGATGATGTGGCATCGTTAGAGGAGTTTTTTTACAATTTTGAGATACACATAAAATCTTCGGGGATTTCATCATTCTTTCCAGATCATGACACGTCATCCTGATTGCAAAACATGTTTACAAAACATGGTTTCCTAGCATTTCTCTTTTATTAATGATTATATTTTTTTATTTTTTTTATTCTTTTAACCCTTGACCCCTCTTACCTTATGTTGCTGGTAGGCATCGATATTAATTATTTTAATTATGACTAACAAATCATAAGTTTTTATTGACTGACAAGTTAATCAAATTATTATGTTAAGGTTTGATAAATTTTTCATAATGTAGCTAATGATAATTAAAAATTTAGTTTTAATTAGTTAAAATTAATTTTATTAACTTAATACTACACACATGAAAAAAATAATTAACTCAAGTTGTAGGCTTACTTCCCTATCCTCATTTTTCTGACTAAATCTAAATCATTTTTTTACCAGCTAAATTTTATTAAGTTAATCAAATTTAGTTAATCATTTTATTTTCATGTGTGCACTATCAAGGATTGTGATTTCGCAAAATTATTCGAAATTTCATCGAATTTTTCATTTTTTTTTAAATTAAGAAATGAAAAAGGGTGAAAGAAAATTTTAAATTTTTTCGAAGGTTTTTAGAAAATTTCGAGGTTTTTTTCTGAAAAATTTGGGGGATTTTTTTTCTTAAAAATACAAAAACTAGCTACTAAAATTTACATTTTTCCAAGGATATTTTCGAAAAGTTTCTGGATTTTTTCAAAATATTTCGGGATTCTTTCGTAAATTTTGAGTTTTTTTCTTCTAATTATCATTTATTTTAATTATTTATTAATTTTCAAAACCACCTCCTAATTTTCTAATTATCACTTCTTCTACTTATATATTGATTTTTTAAATTACTCCTTAATTTTCTAATTATAGGTACTTTGATTTCATTTAATGTGTTAAATACATCTATTTACTTGGATATTATTTTTTCATATATTTACTATACCATCAAAATTCATTATATATTTCATTTATCCTCGAAAATGTTTACATTTTTTCTTTATACACCGAAATATTTTTTAAAAGCAGGAAACCGAAATTAACTCGAAAAACAAATCACAATCCTTGTGTAGTATTAAGTTAATCAATTGATTTTATTAGCTAATTAAAACCAAAATTTTAATCATCATTAACTGAAAAGTTTACCAAATTTATTATAATAATTTGAATTTTAATAAAAAATAATAATTTGATTAACTTGACAGTCAATGAAAACTTATTATTTGTTGGTCATAATTAGAATAGTTATTATCGATACTTACCAACGGCATAGGATGGGGGGGTTAAGGGTTAAAAAAAACAAATAATATAATCATTAATAAAATAGTACTTGTTGGTCATAAAAATATAAAATTAAATTTTTTTATTTGTTTAAGAAGGGTAAATATATCATATAACTTTATGAGTTAATAAAATAATCTTTATCGATCATAAAAGTATAAAAGTTGGCAATAATTATCCAATATATCAACTACAATATATAAATGGTATATTTTGTTAAGAAATAGACCTTAAAAGTCATTTACCGAAATTTTATTTCGAGTAAGAAGCAAAGACAATATTGGTCAAAGTTCTGATTCAAAAGTTTGCTTTTGAAATGGCCCCAAATCTGGGCTTAACTGTATCTCACCCCAAATTTCGACCTTAGACTTGGGCTAGATGAGGGTTGGGAAAGCTCTTGAACAAATGAATCATAATCAACTTATTATCGATGGATGTTGTTTGGATATTTGTATCGACCCTGAAATCCATTTAAACATATTCAAAACTGCTCCAAACGGGGGTGGTGGGTGATATCCATGAAAATTTGCCTCACTTCCATCCCTAGTTGGACGGTCTAGGAGGTCAGCCCAAGCCCAACCCGATTAAACTTTTTCGAGGTTGGGTTGCCCAAATTCTCTAAGTTTACTTGCTCGGGTTCTGAGCCCATGACCTAACACTCTACAGCAATAAAGATTCTGTGCATATAATTAATAACAATATCTATAAATATAGATTATTTAATTCCTCGGGTTCTATGGTTTAAAGGGTAAATAAAGAGTTGTGCAAAACAAATACACCGTTGGGTTTGTCTGTCATGACAGTACGTTCCAGCTACATCTATCACATTATCATCAACTTGCTTGATTCTTGGTCAATTACTGAACAAAAGATTTTGACATAGAATTTATGAATTAATTTCACCCACCATCATCATCATCATCACCATCAAAGTCCATTTTTGAGATTTTTGAAATCGACAATATGGATTTTGGTTCTCTAAGTAATGTGATATTTTCACATTTTCTCGTCTAATCCAAGTTCAATGATATCTTCATTCAAGTTTTTAACAGTCGTTCCCTCCGTCGACACCCTTCATTAACTTGCCAATCTAAACATTTTCTAATTGACGCTGTGTTTGGTCTCCTCCGCACATGACCAAACCAAGTTAAACGTCTTTTTCTAATTTTTTCTCTATGAGCGCTACACCTAAGAATCTCCTAATTCTTTCGTTTCTAATTTTATTCTTACAAGTTTTGCCTGTTTGACCAGTCATGCTATACAGTTCATAATTAACTTCACCCACAAAAAAAAAATTTAACAATATCCAGAGCAATTTCTGGAGCTCGAATTATATACTCATAACGATATTGGTTATGCATAATCTATCGATTGAAAATAAACAAATTCCCAATTTTGTGTCGTGTCATGATTGAAGAGGTATAAATTCTTTAAAATGTAGTTGATTCATACAGTATATAGTACTACTGGTGGTTGGTTCTCATCAATCTTTTCACCCAATTAAAATAAATCGAGCCATGCATTGATGTTCCCCTTGTTTATTTAGTACTATATGCATTGATGTTCCCATTGTTCATTTCATGCTCAAAGATTACATTGCAATCTATAAAAGGCTAACTGGCGAGGAAATCAGGGAGGGATACCCATCTCTCTCGCGATGCGTGTCTTCAATTTTTTACACACATCACGAGGGAGATGGAGGGTCCTCCCTACCTCCCTCGTTGGTTTCCTCCCTGGTTTCCATGACAATTAGAATTTTCCATAAATGATAATTGAAGCAGTGCGCAAAGGCTACATCTGCATATGATAAATCTAATCAGTAGTCATTGCCACCTAACTTCAATTACTTCGAGTCCAACACTCTCGGCTGTCTTGTGAACTAGGACGGAGACACGGAGTTATTAGTTTCATTTGACAGAACCAGATCAATCCAGTCGAGTTACACGTCATTACAGCTCGATTCCTTCTTCAATCATTTTCACAAATAGATCACCATAAATAAATAATATCATTTGTAGAACCATACTATTTATGGTGAGATAATTATTGTATCATTTTGTTTTTAAAAATGTGTAAAATTGTTTTGTGGATTGTTATAGTTTAAAAATATTACTATTTTGTGGTTTGTTACAAAAATGTCAATTTGATGTAATGTTTGTGCGATTTGTTTGGTAACACCATATTGTTTAGCGTAATTAAAAAAATTGTTGACCAGCAAACAATAATTGAATATTCATAGCAACAATAACAATTATTGGTTCAGGGCAAAGTGGTTGGTTTTAATTCCAAAGAAAAGAATGAGACAAGATGAAGTTGCAAATAGATGTGTAGCTTAGTACCTGGACAAGCGTTATAAAAGCCTCGACTATCATTCAAAAAATTAATGGAACTCTCTATGTAACGTGGTTGGCAATAATGAAGTTTTAGGTTTGGGTTACAGAGTCTGGGATATGTGAGGTTGGACTTAAATTTGGAACCATACCTAATCCAATAAAATTCAGATCAGGATTTGGGTATGACGTTTGATCGTCTATGCAAGTTTTAGGCGAATAGTCCTCAATAAAACCTGAGGAGTTCAAAATACATGGATCACATCCACCTGACCACCCCTTTCTTTTTTCTACACAACTGAACTGGAACTGACCACTGGAGCCCAGAATGGAGTCTTCTTCCAATTTTAACGATCAACCCAAGAGTCTGGACAGCCCAAACCAAATTCAAAACATTCTCACACACTCTAGTTTGGAGACGAGCTCGATTTTATTTTATTTTATTTTATTTTTTTACTTAATAGGCGTACATTTTACAGTGTTTACTTATAGCCCCATGTACCATTTTGTTTGAGATTTTGAACACCAAGGGTTTTTGTTGGATTGTTACGGAGTCATTCTACGTGGCGAGGAAATGAGCGAGGAAATCAGCGAGGGGAACCATTCACCCCCTTCGGGATGCACGTGTTGACTTTTCTTACATGCATCCCGAAGGGGTGAATGGTTCCCCTCCATCCACCTCACTCCCCTCGCTGGTTTCCTCACTCATTTCCTCGACATTTAGAATTCCCATTGTTACGACTTACTAGTGCAGAGCTAGCAACTCTAGTCATGCATTCTAAATGAAAAGCTTCAACAACTATTACAGGGTGTTGTCCGCATGAATCCTATTTCAGAGAGTTCATGAAAATTTTGAAGTTGCAATCATCATCAAAATTTTATTTTCAACTAATTACTCCCATTAACATGGAAATCACGCAGACACCGTGGTAAATAATTCTCGCAGAATCCTAGCCAGGAAAAAGGGAAGACATTCAGTATGCATTCCTTAAAAATTATTGCAACTAACAACAAGTAACAGCTGAAGAGAAAATTCTGAGAAAATAAACAAGCAAACGAAGAACATACCTACCAATTTTATGAAGTTCGCAACAAGTGACAACTGTAACAAATAATTCTTGCCACCAAAGTGTACACCATGCATGTATAGATTTTATTTTACGGTTAGTTTTTAAGGTACACTAGTATATCACAATCCATTTCATCAAATATTGTACATTTTCTTCCTGATCATTAATTCATCACTTCAAACCACAACCACCTTCAACTTCATAGAAAGTGTCATGTGCATTTTCAGGAAACCTTTTCGTTTTCAAATAATTTTAAGCTCTTATCAAATGTCAAAATTTCAGGCAAACTGATCTGTCACAGTCTAATTCAATACGAGAGGTAGTATTATTACTTAAATCCTCAACTAAAAGGCCACAACCCTATACATATATAGGCTTCTATAATAAATACATGTAAAGCACATGCAAGTCGGCTATGCAAACCGAGAAGTATTCATGGGATCGATGGCATATATAATGTGAGCTGATTGTCACGTGCTGACCTTTTTTCCTTGGCTAACACGCTGCCCACTAGCGTCACACTCCCGTCGGACTAACTAGTCAAGGCACTTCGATGCTTGGCTAATGCTAAGTGATGCTACGAAAGCTTAAGTGAGGAAAATGCTAAGACACAAGTGTTTAGGCTTTTGAAAGAATGCTTTGTATTGCTTGAGAGAGTTGTACAAGTGTTTCATGTTCTCTACAAATGAATGCCAAGGCCTATTTATAGGCCCTTAAAGTCCTAGAGGCTTCTAGCCTAGAACCTTCCACAATCCTCCATCAAAGGAGTATTCTCTATGCTTCTAGAAAGTTCCCACCTCCAAAGGAACTAGAAATTACAAGGAGGCTTCTAGAAAATACTACACAAGTTTGTACAAGGGTGTTCTAGATTCATCCATGCTAGAACACTCTAGAGAAAGCAAATTTAGAATGTCCAAGAGCACTCTAGAACCTTCCGGAGGCATCTAGAGAAAGCTATGCTAGATGGCTTGTGACATTCTCCCCCACCCAAGTCCTTGACGACCCCGTCAAGACTGTGCCTCGAACTCCGCAATCTTGCCCTGGAATTGCCATAGGTCACCTTCTTTTTCCCATGAGGCCTCACTGTTCGGTAGTCCCTTCCATCGAATGAGATACTCATTATAGCTTGGCACACCCCTCCGTCGGATGAGCCTCTTTGCCTCGATGCTTTCGATCTTTCGATCAAAGGAAGTCACGACCGCGGTTGGTGCCCGATGTGACTCGCCCCTCGTTGGATCTTCTTTATCACCATGGTAGGGCTTGAGCATGCTCACATGGAACACCGGATGAATCTTGAGTTTGGGCGGCAACTCAAGCTTGTAAGAAACTCTCCCGACCTTCCGTAGGACGGGAAATGGCCCCTCATACTTCCGCACTAGTCCCTTGTGCACCGAGCGGAAGACCTTGAACTGTTGTGGCAGCAACTTGACCATGACCATGTCGCCCACTTGGAACTCGAGAGGGCGTCTATGCTTGTCTGCCCACTTCTTCATCTTTTTAGACGCCTTGTCCAAGTATGCCTTCGTTATATCAAGCTGCTCATGCCACCCTCTTGCAAGTTTGTACGCAGCGGGGCTGCTACCCGTGTAGCCCGACGCAACGGCTTGTGGAATCAAGGGCTGCTGGCCCATGACAATCTCGAACGGACTTTGTTGCGTCGATTCGGATCGCTGCAAGTTGAATGAGAATTGAGCCACATCCATCAACTTGGCCCAATCCTTCTGGTTGGCACCCACAAAGTGCCTCAAGTATAGCTCTAACAAGGCATTCACCCTCTCTGTTTGCCCATCGCTTTGTGGGTGAAAGCTTGTTGAGAAGTGTAGACCCGAACCCAAGAGCTTGAATAACTCCGTCCAGAACTTTGCTGTGAACCTTGGGTCCCGATCACTTATGATGCTCCGAGGCAAGCCCCAATACTTCACCACATGTTGAAAGAACAACTTGGCGGCTTGCTCGGCTGTGCAATCGCGTGGGGCAGGTATGAAAGTTCCATACTTGGAAAAGCGATCGACCACCACCATAATAGAGCCATACCCATCAGACTTGGGCAAGGCCGATATGAAATCCATCGATACACTCTCCCATGGCCTTTCCGGAATCGGCAAAGGTTGCAATAGTCCTGCCGGTACACGTTGCTCTATCTTGTCTTGTTGGCACACAAGACAAGTCTTCACATAGGCCTCTATATCATCCCGCATGTGAGGCCAATAGTAGTCTTCCTCCAAGAGTGCCAATGTCCGCTGCATCCCCGGATGGCCAGCCCACATTGAGTCGTGGCACTCCTTCATGATGTCTCGCCTAAGATTATCCCACTTAGGCACATAAATGCGATGACCGACGGTGTAGAGCACCCCATTCTCTACCCAAAATCGTCGAGTCTTCCCCTCCTTGACCATCTCCATGAGTCCCTTGGCCAAGGGGTCTTGAGAAGTCCCCTCCTTGATCCGATCAAGAAGATTGCTAGCGGCGCTGCTTGCGCTAGCGAGCATGGCCTTTCGGCTGAGAGCATCAGCAACAACATTAACTTTGCCCGGCTTGTACTCCATGACATAATCGAACTCTGCTAAGAAATCTTGCCACCGAGCTTGCTTGGGGCTGATCTTCTTCTGATTTTGAAAATAACTCGTAGCCACATTGTCGGTCATAATGGTAAACCGACTCCCAAGCAAATAGTGCCTCCAAGTTCGCAAGCAATGAATGATGGCTGTCATCTCCTTGTCATGCACCGGATACCGTCTCTCGGTATCATTGAGCTTGCGAGATTCATAGGCTATGGGATGCCCCTCTTGCATAAGAACCCCTCCGATGGCAAAGTCTGATGCATCAGTGTGAAGTTCGAATGACTTAGCATAATCGGGCAAGGCCAAGACAGGTTCCTTGGTGACTGCCTTCTTTAAATCATTAAATGCTTCTTGGCATTTCTCATTCCAATGCCACTGCACCTTCTTCTTCAGCAAGTCGGTCAGTGGGGCTGCTCTCGCCGAATAGCTCAAAATGAATCTCCGATAATAATTGGCCAGTCCTAGGAAAGAACGTAGCTCCGAAACGTTCTTGGGTGGCTCCCATTCATTGATGGCCTGCACTTTGTCCCGTTCCATCATGATCTTTCCAGCCTTGATGCGGTGCCCCAAGAAAGACACCTCGTCTTGGGCGAACGAGCACTTCTCCAATTTCACGTACAGCTCGCTCTCCCGCAATGCTTGGAAAACCTGTCGCAAGTGATGCACATGTTCTTCCAAGTTGTCGCTATACACGACGATATCGTCGAGATAGACGACTACAAATTTATCCAAGAAAGGCTGAAAGATTCTGTTCATTAAAGTGCAGAAAGTAGCCAGGGCATTGGTGAGACCAAAAGGCATCACCAAGAATTCATAAGACCCATAGCGAGTGACGCATGCCGTCTTTGGCTCATCTCCTTTGGCTATGCGCACTTGCCAATACCCCGATCGGAGATCTAGTTTAGAAAAGTACCTGGCTTTACCGAGCCTATCGAAAAGATCAGCAACCAAAGGAATTGGATACTTGTTCTTGATGGTTACTTTGTTAAGTGCTCGGTAATCGATGCACATACGCAAGGACCCGTCGTGCTTGCGTTGGAACAATACTGGTGCACCGAATGGGGCCTTGGATGGCCGAATGAACCCCGCGTCCAGCAGCTCCTTGAGTTGCTTGCGTAGCTCTTCCAACTCTGGTGGTGCCATCCGATAAGGCGCCATGGCTGGAGGCCTAGCCCCTGGCTCCAGCTCGATCATATGATCGACTTCCCTTCTTGGAGGAAGTCTCTTGGGTAGCTCTGGAGGCATGACATCTTTGTACTCTTTCAAAACTGCAGCTACCTCTTCGGAACCTCGCTGGGTTGAGGCCCATCTTCGATCAACGTGGCCACAAATGTTGCTTGCCCCTTTTGCACGCCTTTCTTCACTTGAATGGCTGACAACATTTTGGCCTCCACGATCTCCCGAGTGACAGGGACAGAGCATGATTCTCGATCCTTTGCAATAGTCATCGACCCGTCCCTTTCTAATGTCCATGGCTTCACCGTATCCATGAACTCCATGCCCAGCACCAATGAGAAGTCGTCCATCGTGACGACAGTCAGGTCCACCATCCCCTTCCATTCGCCCAAATGAAGGGAGACGCCTCGTGCTATACCATGGATAGGCACCGGTGCTTTGTTGACGGTCTTCAAGGTGCCTGGCTCCTTGGTGTACTGCACGCCCAGCCTTGTTGCCTCCTTTAAGGCAACAAAGTTGTGTGTTGCACCCGTGTCGACGAGTGCCTTTGAAGCCTTGCCATTTACCTTGGCTTCCACAAACATAAGAGCAGATTTCTTCGAACGGGGCAGCATACTTACCTTAGCCACGTTGCTTTGCTCCACCGTAGCCTTGGCGCTGCTTAGCAAGCGCAAAGTCCCCATTTGCGCCTCATCCCCCGATGATTCCCCGGACGATCCACTCTTGCCAGCGATCATCGCATTGAGCTTCTGTCGCTGTGGGCACTCCCTAGCCCAGTGTGGCCCTCCGCACAAGAAACAGTCGCGGTTTTTCACCTTGCTATCCGAGAAGGACTGCTTGGCTTTGTCCTTCCTCTCGAACTGTTTGCCACCGCTGCTACTGCTGTTTCTTTCGGTGGGTTTTGCTCCCCCACCTTTTCCCTTGTTACCGTCGCCATTCTTGCTGCCGCCCTTGTGGCTTTTCGAATCAGCCTTGTATTCGAACAAGGATTCGGCAACTGCGATGGCCTCCGCAAGTGATTGAACATTGCGTCTCTTTAACTCTTGCTCAGCCCATCGTTGTAGTCCATCCATGAAGTAGATGAGTTGAGTCTTTTCTGGCATGTCCGAGACTTCAAGCATAAGAGAAGTGAACTGCTTGACATACTCTTTGATTGACCCTGTATGCTTCAATCCACGCAGCCTCTTCATAGCAACTTCCTCCGCATTCTCCGGATAGAATTGCCGCTTGAAATCCGCCTTGAACTCGTCCCAAGTCTTAAGCGAACAAAGACCCTTCTTGATATCCGACTCACGCCTCCTCCACCAAAGGATGGCATCATCACCCAAGTACATGGTGACGGTAGTGATCTTGGACTCATCATCGTCCAAGCGCATCGCGTTGAAATACTTTTCAACACTCCATAGGAAGTTGTCGAGCTCCCTAGCATCGCGCTTCCCATGGTACCTTGGCGGCTCGGGTACCTTCATCCTTGGTCCCTCTCGTACAGTAGCACTACCTGCCACAGCCGCCTTGCATAGGTTGACGTCCGATTGCAAGGACTCAACCTGCTCCCGAATGGCTTGGAGCTGCCTCATCAGCGTGTCCTTGAGTTGGCCCATCTCGTTGCGCATGGCATCCGCAACTTGGTTGACAAGAAGTTGAGTTTCGTCCTTGGCTTCTACAGTGCCAAGCTCAAGGTCATGGACGCGGCTATCGAGTTGCTCGATATCCATAGTGACACTAGTCAACGTCCCATTGAAGGACTCAACCTTCTGTTCCATTTCCCCGACGCTGTCTTGGAGATCGCCCACTGTCAGCTCCACTTTGGCCATACGATCCTCAAGCATGCTGGTCCGACTAGTCTTTCTTCCAGTCTCCTCGATCACGGACCCTACAACAGCACTCTCTTTGTTTCCCGACATGATCAGATTGCTCCGCACCTAATCTTCGTACACACAGCAACTAGCACAACGCAACTTCAGCAAGACCGCCCCTACGATCGTCGCTGCTCTGATACCACGTGTCACGTGCTGACCTTTTTTCCTTGGCTAACACGCTGCCCACTAGCGTCACACTCCCGTCGGACTAACTAGTCAAGGCACTTCGATGCTTGGCTAATGCTAAGTGATGCTACGAAAGCTTAAGTGAGGAAAATGCTAAGACACAAGTGTTTAGGCTTTTGAAAGAATGCTTTGTATTGCTTGAGAGAGTTGTACAAGTGTTTCATGTTCTCTACAAATGAATGCCAAGGCCTATTTATAGGCCCTTAAAGTCCTAGAGGCTTCTAGCCTAGAACCTTCCACAATCCTCCATCAAAGGAGTATTCTCTATGCTTCTAGAAAGTTCCCACCTCCAAAGGAACTAGAAATTACAAGGAGGCTTCTAGAAAATACTACACAAGTTTGTACAAGGGTGTTCTAGATTCATCCATGCTAGAACACTCTAGAGAAAGCAAATTTAGAATGTCCAAGAGCACTCTAGAACCTTCCGGAGGCATCTAGAGAAAGCTATGCTAGATGGCTTGTGACATGATGGTGACTTACAATCAAAGATTTTACATCTCAAACATGTCTAAGTGCAAACTTTTTTCTTTTTCTTTTTTTTTTTCCCCTGAAATGAAATAAGAAAAACAGATTGTTGCATTCAAAGAAGAGTAGGGTTTGCTTCAATTAGAAAAATAATGATCCAACTGCTTCTATATTTGGTGGTTCAATACCTTCAAGTTTCAACTCCATATATTGACTTGTTCTTTGTAACTGCACCTGTAATGTATGAATCATGAATGGTTTCCACCTTTTTTTTACTTTGAAGTCGATTTGCTGGGATGGATGAGTGATTCAATTGTAAAAATTCCACTATGATGACCAATATGCAATGGAAGTTTCAAATTCCATACTTGAATTTTTTTTATTTTTATTTAAAGAAACCTCCATGAGGAAGGGGTAGCTATATGGGATGCCAATCCTTTATTACTTAATCAAAAGATTTTACATCTATTTCAGGGGTACATTACGACTACCCGAATTAAAAGAAAAAAACTGAAAAAAATGCCTAAATAAAATAAATAAATAAGCAAATAAAACCAATATCCTAGGGGCTCAGCCTAATTCACCAAAAGAGAACTAGAAATAGCCCTAATTCACCAAGAAAATAAAGCTAAGATAAGAAAACTCAAGAATAGCCCTAATTCACCAAAAAAACAAAGCTAAGACAAGAAAACTCAAGGGAACTCACTAAAAAGTCGCTAATGATGGTAGAGCTTCATTTAGTATCATGAACACCAACACGTCCTCACAGAAAACACCATCACACGACTTCATAACAAGAAATCTTCAAACACAGCAGCATAGCCACGTCTTGCTTTCCATACTGTAATCACATCCAACTAGACCAACCCCGCAATTTCCATGGATCAATCTCTATGCTTATTATTGCGTCTCTTAGTTCTAGAGGATCTGCAAGGACGAAGCTTGAATTATTTGGTGCAGGTGTTTAGAAAACTCTTAGCATCCGATTTCCTTTTATTACTACGAGTATCATCTGAGCTTGTTTCCATCTCCACATCCCTAATTAACAATGCTTGAGGCCTCAATTTTGAGTCAGAATTTCCCTCGTCGCTATCTTCACTAGCACTCTCCCAAGCATCTATGTTTATTTTTTCCTTTTTTAGGCTACCCCTTTCGTTGATCAAACTTATTGCCTTCTCAAGAATCTCGCCCATTCAAATTTCCTCCTTGTTCCAAATTCGAAAATGTCATCTCCCTTTTCCCTTCTTCCTTATCTACTTTTCTTGAACTTGAGCCTAACGCTAACCCCTGCTTAGAGGGCGTTTCCACCACGAACTCCTTGCATGACTTATCCTTTTGTTTCACTCCTTCCATAGCACTCTGTTCCTGAGTTTATCACCTCCTCGGGGTTTAGGCAACCCTCGATAACTTCCTTATTTCTTGTCCCAACAACCTGTTCCAAATAACGTATAACCTTGGTTGAACTTCCTCTCTCACAAACCTGATCAACAGAAATCACCTCATTGGTTCATCTTTTGTCGTCTCATGCCCCTCTAAAGAAGACCCCATTCCTGACTTCGTCACAATCACAGTAGGTGCTACCTCAGTGGGCAGCGAAATTGAGTCCTCAAGCTTTGTTTTATTAATTGAGTCAATCTTTTTTTTTCCGAAACATTTGTTGTTTCTTTCATTGAATCAGCCTCCGTTTTCTTTGAAGAAATTGTCTTCGTCTCCTTTGTTGTTTCTAAGGCTAATTTGACTGTTTTCTCAATATCACTAAGCGTGTACCCCGCTACAACGAGCCTTCCTGATCATTCTTAGGATGAATCTTATCAGTTCCACCATTATGAGCACTTTGCGCAACTTGATGTTCTTGTTCAATATGCACTGAAGTCGTATCCTACTCCGTCGAGGCATCAACTAGAGCCTCGTATTTATTTGTCAGCTTAACATTTCTAGTTTCCTCTCCCACCAATTTATTTTCTTCCTCTCCATATGGGATCTCTATCCCTTGACTAAGCCTCCTGCAATAAGAATCTCTATGGCCAATCATCACACGGTGCTCACAGTATTTGAACCCTGGGTATTCAACTTTTTGCCTAAAAAAACCCCCATTGTTCGCCTTATCAATCCAAACTCTAGTCGGAAGTTTTTCCGCCAAACTCATCTCCACACATAGACGGGTAGCACCTAGTCTTGTTAAACACCTAGTATAATCATCCATACGTAGGTAGTCTCCAAAGAAGTTCCCTATAGCTTTCAGAAGCGAGGGATGAAATAGGTGCAAAGGCAGATTTGGAAATTCAACTCATAATGCAACTGTAATCGAATATGTTGTCAAACTAAATCCGTAATGCCAACAAAACACCTTGAACCTAACTCCTCGTATTAGAAAAGAGACAACACCTTCTTTGCTTTTTCTTCAAATTGAAGTCTCACTATGACATGTTGTTCATCTAATAAGTCCATCGAAAAATCGCCCATGATTCCCCATGTTCTATGGATGGAATCGCGAATATCTTTCAATGTAGGTCGATAGCTAGAGAACTTAAGCACAATAACATGTTTTTTCCATAAAAGTTTCACCACGAGATTCATCTGAAGCTGTAATCCCAATGGCGAGATCACCTTCCTTACGAAACCTTGTTCCTTCCACCGGTGAATCATCACTCTCCTCAACAAGTATCTTACGGATGATTTGCGCAAAGGAGGGTTTTGGTCCCTCCCCCGGATTCCCCCTATCCCAGCCGAGTTGGCAACCTCCTTGGCGGCTGGGGGTGCCACCATGCAGAGGGGACGATCAACCTAAGAGAGGTCTGATTAGTGCGGCAACCAGCGACGACTGTTTTTTTTCTTCCAAACCCTAATCGCCTCCTAGCATAGCTCTGACTTTGTTTGTTCCTCCACTCTTGCCATACTTGAATTCACCACTGACAATCAAAGAAATCAAAATTGTAGTAACTGATATCAAACAAATATATATGGAGTGGTCATTAGTTCTACCCGGGATTTGTGTTTGCTTAACGACTAACATTGGATCCTTTTAATCCCTTGCATTCCATCTATTTATCCTAATCAGATTCACCTTCTCTAATAACTTAATTTTGTAAATGCCAATTTAACAAGTTTATAAATAAAAAGTTCATGCTAACAATGTAAAAAAGGGCACCCGACGAAACATTTTCTTCTCGTGAATGTCTAGTAGGTTAGCTTATTCAATATGATAAAGTAGATCAAAGGATAATTGACATTATATTGAGACTAAAATGGTATAGATGCTCCTCTTTACGTACAATATATCACAATTTTTTGTTTCCTCCAAATATGAGGAGGAATTAATACTATTGCATCCAGTGTTGTTAAGGCGGACGCCTATGCGCGCTTCGAGGCATTTTGGCAAATATACGCCTCAAAATGATGCAAGGCGGAGCGATGAAGTGAGGCGTCCACCTCAGACCGCCTTAGCCCATTTGTAGCTTAAAAACCAAAAGTCTGTTGCAGCCCACTTGTCTTTTAGGGTTAAGAAGGGGGGTATTTAGAGTTGTAGACAAGATAATGACTCCTTGGGAGCTATTGTTGTTGTTGTGTGTGTGTTCTTCTCCTTCTAATCAGGTTCCTCTCCTTCAAATTAGGTGTTGTCTCTTTCATATCACGTATGTTTCCTCTCTTCTTCTTCCCTCTCATTCCTGTGTTTTTTTTATATGATCTGTTCTACTGCCTTTTTTTTATATGATCTAATATACTCCTTTTTTATACCATCTGTTCTACTCCTTTTTTTTATGATCTGTTTTGTTCTGGTTTTTTTTTATATGATCTATTATGCTCCTTTTTTTATATGATCTGTTCTACTACGTTTTTTTATTTACAATAAGCAGTAATAAGTAATATTTCAATGTATGGATTGTAATATTTCAGCTTATGGATCGAAATTTGGTGCAAACTTCCAAAGTTAAACCAATGAGACCTGCTGGACGATGCCTCACCAAATTGCAATTTTCCAAACACTATTTCAAATTTCCAAAGTTAAACCAATGAGAAGTTGGTGACTTGATGAACTAGTTTACATTATGTTTTGATGTGTTTTCTTGTTTATTTCTTTTTTAGTGATTTAGTAGATATTGGCAAGTTAAGTACACTTATGTAGTCCATCTTTTTGCTATGGTATGCAACTTTATTATGTTTTCATTTCAATTTTAAATAGTTGTATGACTTTTTGTACATATTGGCTTAGACAGCGCCCTGCATCACACCAGATAACAGAGTCTCGCCCCAGCCAGCGCCCTGCACCAAGGTAGCGGAAATGGCCTCGCCCCAATCCGCCTCCAAGATAGGGGTCGTGGCTTCGCCTCAGCTAGCGCCCTGTACCACATTTTTCGGTGCTACTAGCACAGAGCTAGGGGATGCTATGCAGAGTCAGCAAGTGCAGGAACCCTCGGATGATGATTTTCAGTCTTTGCTCGGGTTAAAGAGACATTTTGACAAATATGCTATCAAAACTTCCCCGGATTATAAAAGAGTCGGAGACCAATTGAATAAAGCTATATCTTTGTTTAAAGAAAATAGGTTACTACTGCCAAAATTGGACTTCAGTACACTCGAAAGTTCTAGTGAGGATAGTGATGAAGTCAACTCAGAATCTGAGCTTGATCCACAGGCAGCGAACAGTGATTTGGATTTAGGGGTTATATTAGACGGAATGATGAATAAGAGGCGCCACACCAAAGATATTAGCATTTGTCCCCGAAAATCCAATAGAACTAGGACAGAAAATAAAAGGTACAAAGAATGATTTTGTCGAGGCTTGTATTGGTGAATCTTATCTTTTGTGAGAGTTTGTTTCTTTTGTGAGTAGGCTTGTATTGGGTCAGTCATGTAGCCTTCGGGCGTGGATTTTTATATGAATAAAATGGGTCAATATCCCAATTTTGTATATATATATATATATATATATTACTTGTCTAAATGTGTTTCAATTTATTATAATAAAAATATCTTTAAAAAATGTTAAAGACCGCTTCACCTCTGAAGCATTTTCAAGCTTATCCGTCTCCCTGTCACCTCAACTCCTTAACTACACTGATTGCATCCAATACTTTCTTGTTTCTTTCGAGAAGAAAGTCCAGCAAGGCAATAATGGAAGGGGAGCTAATACTATTTTCTGGAAAGCCAAGGAAATTAACTCAACTACCTTCCTAGAGAGTTAATAAGGTCAGCATCGTATACAGCATATATCAGCCTTTTACTGTACGGATATTTTAGTGTAGCTTAATTACTATTGGCCTGAAATTCAATGGTTGTTGGTTCTCATTGAAACCCTAGAAGCTCTTCCCATGGTTGTCTCTTGTACTACTTCCATAGGCCTGCTGCTATGTACACTCACAACTTTCGCCTTGGATCAGTACATGCAGCCTTTTATGATAAAAGGTTGTTTCTCAAATTTGGTGTTTGCTTTGAAATCGGAATAAAAGGTCATTCTTAATTGTTTTAGTCGGAAATTCAAGTGTTTTTACTATACAACTTGTATAATATAATCATGCTGATGAACAAATAATAGGACTTGTCCATTCTAAGTAACATAATCGTTGACTTAATCTAGAAACTTAAATAAACAGTTTTAAACTTCCAACCAGAGATCATATTGTTAAAGACACTCCCATAATCCAATTACATCCTCTTACTGGTGTAAGAGTTTTATTTTTTTGTTCTTATAAAGTTGGCAATTTGATTCAAAGTGGATCAAGTGAATGGTTGTCATTGCTTTTAATTCTAATCAGAAGGAGATTTGCCGGGGCTATCAGTACCATATCTATAGAGGGATAGGAATTGTTGTACAAATAAATATATATTGGTAAGGGTTGGTAAGCTTCATCTAATTATCTTTATCATCTTGTAGACAGAGCTAAAAACTGGAATTGTGTGGATATCTACCTGTCTTTAATTAAATTCTTTCTTATTTGTTCCTTAATCATACTAGCTAAGGCACCTATATCCATCATTTGATATGGAAACCACATAACATAAACATGAATTCCTAGGAAACATCCACCCATCATGATGTTGGTATGGGCTCTCCTTGATGTTCTCTGTCCATTGTAAAATAGTTCTTATTTCTCTCTTAAAAAATAAAATAAAAATGGAAAATAAATAAAAAAAAGAAAATATTATGTATAATTGGTCATATATGTGAGCAACCAATAGAATGTCTGATTTGTCATCAACAAGTTATACTCATCAAAATTACACTAAAAAGGATCACATATTTGTACATGCATCCCCTTTGCAGGTACTTGAAGCCTATAATGCTTAGCCTTATTCCCTGAACAAGTTATCGTAGAGTTTTTTTAATAATTTGGATAAAAGACCTTTCCTTATATTCAGAACAATCAAAGGTTGATTCAGGAAAATTAAGGAGAAATTTTATGTCAACACTTGAGAATATTTGTTTGAAGGGGTGGCAATTTCTGATACGAAGTATTATGTGTAATTTTCTTAAAGAGTCATTCCCAACCCCCTCAAAATAGAACTTATCCATATATTTATCACCCAACTGCATGCCCAAAACCTTTCAAGAATCAATATATCTTAAATTTTACTCATATTTTGGGTTAATATCTTTTTCAAATCAATTTCCATTAATATGTATATATAATCACATAGCATATTCAACAAAAACCTTAATATGTGTTTGAGGTTTAGACATCTATATATAACAAGCAGTTCCCATTTGGTTATAAGAAACAAACACAACATATACAAAATACACAACAAAAAACCCTCAATGGCTACAAACCCTTACTTGCTAGTAGGAGAAGAACCCATTTCATCAGGACTCACACCTGTAAGTCCTTCCTCCCAAATCATCAACACTTCCTTTCTCTCCTTCTGTGTCATAGGCATTGCTGAGTCCCAAATTCCTATAGATGTCTCCAAAATCTATCCACCCCTAAGAACTGATCTCTTGGCTGTCAACCAAGGCTTCTCTTCGGTCATTGTTCGCAATGAAAAAGGCGAACAATGGTGGAAAAAAGTCGATTTCAATGTTGAAGATCATGTTGTCATCCCAACCTTTCCTCCAAATTTGTCCCCTGAAGAATACACAAATCTATATGATGAATATTTCACCAAAATTTTCTTAGAAAAACTTCCTGAAGATAGACCATTATGGGAACTACACATTTTTACTTACCCTACAAAAACTGCTATGGGCACATTAGTGTTCAAAATGCATCATGCATTAGGGATGGGTTTTCTATCATGGGTGCAATTTTTTCTTGCCTTCGTAGGGCCGATGATCCTTCTCTTCCTCTAACATTTCCTTCTGTTGCATCAAGATTGGATGGGAAGAATAAAACTAGTCTTGTCTCCAAAAGTTTGGGTTTGGTGTCTGGGTTGTTTAACACTGTCGCTGATATGGTTTATAATATGTTACATGCTACAATTCTTGAAGATAGTCGAAGTGCGGTTCGATCTGGTAATCCTTATGTAGAGTTTTTGCCTACTGAGACTGCAAAGCTCGTATTTTCTCTTGATGATATTCGCTTCATTAAGTCCAAACTTGGTGTGGTAAGCTCTCCTTTCACCTTTTTTTTTTTCATGATAGAGACGCTTTATTTAAAAGTCATTTATCATTCAGGATTTGTGGACCTCGTTTTTTATTGGTCAATTTTTTTTGAAGAACAATCTGTGCTTCAATTAACCAACCAGAGACAATTTGGAATAAGTGACAACCCTAAGAAAACCCACCTAACCCCCTTACTAGGTTGTTGATGAAAACTTTCTTTGTAAGAGTGTGTTTAGTGGTAAGGCTCACAAAAAAATTTCAAGAAAAAAATTCACTGAAAGGTTACCAAACAAAACAGGTAATTGGAGAGTTGGTTCTTTTACCTAAATCACTTGAGAAGTTTTGTCTTTCCATTAGAAGAAGATCATGAAAGTAGAAATCTTTTGGGCACATATTTGGGTGTAAACAAGTCCTAGGAGTATTTTTTGATTTTTCTGTCTGTTTTATTGAATTTTGAAGGACACACAAAAGGGTGAATTTAATACATTATGAGTTGATTAGATTCTACCATATTCCAAACTTAGGTCAAAAGTGAAATAGGGTGTGATGTTACCAAAGTCCACCTACATTTGGTTAACCATTAGTTCAATTCATTATGTTCCTCACCTAAAATTTTATCTTCTTGGCTAGTGCTATTATCACCCACAAGTTCCTCTCTTTTCCACCCCAAAAGACACAAGGAAAAGCCTTCATGTTGTTTTTGTGTTGGAAAAAGAAATTTTATCAAGCAATTTTTGGAGACAATTTTCACAACAATTTTTGTTCAAGGGTGGGTAAGTAATACTTCACACTGGATGCGCAGGACGTAGGAAAACAAACATGAGATTGAAAAGTTTTCGGAAATCTAGTTCAGAGAAACACCTGAAAAATAAATTTTCAAAAGCAATAAAAAGTCATTTTCTCTTATATAGGAAATTAAAAAAATAAAAATTTATATATATATATGGGGGTACCACTGAACACTGACAGCGGCATCTAGAGGAGGAGGGGTTGAGGGATTCAAATATATATGTGTGTATGAGTATTTAGGTTTTTATGATGATAAAGAGAGGAGTATTTAGTTGACAATACCATAGGATGCAATTCCATTTCCTTATTATTAGTTTTTTCCTTATTACAAAAAATTATGTAGTTTCACTTATGTCCAATAAATTGTGAGTACTAATATGAATGATGTTTTCTTATAACAGTCTATAATGGATGTCATAGTTGGAATTGTATTTTACGGCATCCATTTGTACACGAAATTGGTGGGTGATGACAAAGTCTGTACGGGTAATCGAAGGACTGCTTTGATTTTACTGAACACACGAATGCTGGATGGATACCGGTCCCTCGATGATATGATGCAGAAGAAATTGTGGGGAAACCATTTTTCTTTCATGCACGTTCCCATTCCCTGTGATGACGAAGTAGATCCAAAGAAATACATTTTCCTTGGGAAGAAAATAATAAAGAGAAACAGAAATTCAATGGCTGTTTTTCTCAATGGTCTACTACTAAAACTTATGGGGAGCTTAAGAGGATCAGAGGTTAGTAGGTGTTTTTTCTTAATGCACATAATTTTTTTTATTTTTGTTTGGAAATGAAGGAAATGTTTGTGATTATATGGTGTTCAGGCAGTGTCAAAATATGTACATTCTGTCATGAGTAAATCAAGCTTGGCAGTCTCAAATTTGGTTGGTCCAATTGAGCAAATGGCTATAGCTGATCATCCAATTAGCAACATCTTCTTCACTGTTGCTGGGGTACCTCAGGTATTTTCTTTCGATAAAAATCAGGTGTTATGAACAACAAATAACGAGAATAAACTTTAGTTTCAATAATAATAACCAAATCGGACTCTAAACAACTTCATGAACTACAACAAAGTGCTGTCAGTTAAGCTAAATAAAGTTGTTAACAATGTTATTTACTTGATTTGCAGAGTATCGTGTTCCCAGTCATAAGTTACATGGGAACGTTAACAATTGGAGTTACCGCGGAGAAGGGATTTATCGATTCTCGAGTCATTATGTCTTGCATTGAGCAAGCATTCAAAAAGCTACTTGAAGATGCCAAAAAAACAGATTGAAGAATTGGGACAGAGGTTTCAAATCACCATTCATTTACATATACTGTTAAGTTCTTCTTGCCATTACATCTTCTGATGATTTCTTACAAAAAAGGGAAATCATGTATGATTTTTTGTGCAATTTATAAGGCCATTGCATTCATCGAATGGTCAATAACTTGATTTGTGTTTATTAGTATATCTTGGTGTATTTTATTAATAGATAAGAAACTAAATCTTATCAGAAATTCAGGAGTTTTGTATTTTATTTATCAACTCTTTTAATTTTTGAGTGTATCTTCTCAAAATGTGAGGGTAAATAAGTGCAGGATGACAATAGATCAAGTTTGGGTTTTGGGTCAATGAGTTATCTCATCGAGTTTAGTTTGGATCTATACAAAACCTGCAGAATTTCTACTACGCACTGTTGATGCTTGCAAAATAATAAAAAACTAAATTTAGAATTAAGGATTGTTGGGGCATCCGAGCCTTATTGCGGCTACAGCAACTGGCCATATTGCATTAAAAGTAATTAACTTCCAACTAACACATCCAAACATTCTAATCATGATCTAGGATTCTAGGGTATTGACAATGTCTGTCTGGTTCTTTTTTGCTTGATAGGAACAGAAGTAATTAGGGGTGAGCATGTGAAGGATGGGATGGACTTCATCCCTATCTCATCCCATTTATTCAGGATCGAGATGGAATAGACCTCATCCCGACCTCATCCCATCCTAAACAGGTTTGTGACTAGATGGGACAGGATGAGATGAGCATGGTTCAAGCCAGGGCCATAAAAAACTTGTTAAAACTTTATATCAAAAAATAAAACTAGGGCTTTTTATTCCAATACGACTAAATATCCAAATTAAGAATACAAATTCATTTTATTATCGAATACCCAAATTAAAAATAACAGTTCCTTTTATTATCGTAATAACAATGTGGTATCTTATTTTAATTACATGACACAAAAACAAACTATCATTATAACGTAGCATCATTATTGACCACAATGTTTACTTATCAATTGTTTAATAATGCCAGACAACTAGGGGGATTCTTCTTTATGTACATATTAACGAAAAATCATGTTTTTCATTTGGGTATGATGATAAATGTCATGATTTTTTCCATAAGTTAAATGTTCACGTCTCAATAAAGGGTTTTTAAGTTATTATTTTTTTTGTTATTGGAATAATAATTTCAAACTTTATATCAAATTGACTTCTCTATCGGTTATAAAATTAAAATATTAAAATTAATAATAATAAATAGTAAGTAAATAAGTTCGGGACGGAATAGGTAGGATTGAAAATTTTCAATTCTGATCACATCTCACTCTAGATCAGGACGGGATGGGGATCGGGATGAGTTTGATCACTCCCAAAAGGACCCGAAAAAATTCGAGACGAAACATGATCTGGATCGCTGGATGGGATGGGATGCCCGGCCTAGGAGCAACACATTCTGGGTCAAACAACGATTGCCAAGGGTTATCTTTTTTAAAAATATCACTGGATTTGTTATAATATGTAGGGCTTTTACTCAACATAGTCAAGTCCAAGTCCAAGATTGATTCACCTCTACAAATAGAAAAGTCAGAATATGTTAAATAATAAAATTCAGAGTATGTTAAAGAATGAAAATTAGAATATGACTCTATTAGAATATCTTGTATAGCAAGTTTTAAGTTTCATGTTTCCACAATATTAAGTAAAAGTTAGCTTATACATAAATTTGTATTCAATCAAGGAATTAATATAACTCTCCAAATATTTTGGTATCAGAGCGGTGATCTTGAGATCTCACTACGGTTGTTTGTATGTACAAGTAAGACTCCGGACACTCAAATTATTCTCCAGCTCAGATGATGACGCACTTTGACCTTTGACCTTTGACGCACGAGGTGGGGAAGGGATATCTTTGTTGCTGCAACCTATGATTGTTGTTGGATTTGTTTCGATAAGGGCATATTTTTATGTTGAATCAGTTAGGGTTTTGTACTTGTTCACGTTCCTTTTATTGTCTTCTGTTTGAAGACAACTAACAGAGAACAAAGACCATGATTCTTTCTCTATTCTTCATCCACGACTAACAAACATCATCAACCCTCTCGACCACCTTTCTCTTTTCAATCTCTCTGATCTTCACTGAGACCTCATGCCATTTACCACCTTCGAACTAACAGAGCGTCCATCACACAAACTTCTCCATTGACACCACCACACCACCTCGTCTCATTGCTCCATGCTTTTCTTCGTAATAGAAATACCACAGCCACCAACACCAGCCACTTTTTCTTCTCTTCCTTGACATCAACTAACAGAACACATAATCCCCTCGCACTAGCCTTTTCGTAGCTAACAGTGCCCTCATCTCTTCTTCCTCTCAATCAAGCACTCATCTGTTCCTCATCATCAATTCCCTCATCTCATCTTTCAATCGCTTCTCTGCTCTTGCACCTCAGAGACCATCTCGATTAAACGTTTCTTTTTCTCGTCTCTCCCTTTTAGCCTTCATCACTTTCTTCGTCCTCTCTCTCGCAGCCCTTCTCGCATTGCAGCAACAGATAACACGCAGCAACAGAGAATGCAGTAGCAGAATTGCAGGGAAGAAGAAGACGTTTTGGAAGGAAGTTGAATCTTTTCTTCAATGTTATTCACCACCATGTCTTATATTCCTTACCACCATAAAGCATCTACATGTACTATTTTGTAGCGTGTTTATTGAGGAGATGGAGTTGACCACTATTACCACGCGCAAACCCAGTCACCACCACCATATCACCATCACATCTGGCTTTCTCCGCTTCCTCTCATTCTTGAAGCCACATATCCTCCACGTGGACTACAATCTCATCGCCGGCAATTATCCTCTCCTATTTGTCATCGTCGAACACAACAGATCATTATCAATTTTCGTCAAAAATAATAATAAAAATCTTTGGTCGCCATTACCATGATTTTCGGTCGAACCTCGCCGGAACCTTATTATTCGTCACCTCTTTCAACTGGACTGCTCTCACCTATACTCACTACAAAAAAAAAGCAAAATTAGCTATGGAAATTAGCGACGATTTTTTAAAACCGTCGCTATTTAAACGGTTTGCGACGGCATTAAAACTTTTATATTAGCGACGGCATTAGGGACGTAGCTAATGTTTACAATTTTTTTTTTGTTAGTGTGAATTTTTTTTTTAAATTATATAAAGCAAAATTGCGACGGATATATTTATAAATTGGATAAAATCACCAATTACACGTTTTCGTCCAGCTCGGTTAGGAGACATAGTTTTCACGTAGACGATTCGGGTTCGAATCCCGCCAATGAAACTTTTTTTTATATTAAAATTTTTATATTAACGACGGCACTAAGGTCGTAGCTAATGTTTACAAAAATTATTTTTGTTAGCCACGGTCCAAATACCGTAGCTAATGTCATTTTTAAAATAAAATTTTTTTTTAAGAAAACAATATAGCGACGGCACTAGGGTTGTATCTAATGTTTACAAATTATTTTTTTGTTAGCTACGGTCAAAATACTGTAGCTAAATGTGAATTTTTTTTTTAAATTATATAAAGCAAAATCGCTATATATTTATAAACTGAATAAAATTTCCAATAACACATTTTCGAATAAAAATAAGATAAAAAATTATCAGATAAAAAAAATCAGACCAGATCAACGAAGATAAAAAAAATCAGATCAGATCAAATAATATGAGATCAAAGAAAATCTAAGAAAATCAAATAAGATATGATCAGATCAAATAAATTCAAAGAAGATCAGATCAGATCAAATATGATCAGATAAAAGAATATCAAATAAGATAAAAGAAGATCAGATTAAAGAAGATCAGATCAAAGAAATTCAAAGAAGATCAGAGAAGATCAGATCAAAGAAGATCAAAGAAGATCATATCAAAGAAGATTAGATCAAAAGGATCATATCAAACAATATCAAAGAAGATCAGATCAAATCAAATAAGATTAGATCAGATCAAAGAAAATCAAATAAGATAAGAGAAGATCAAGGAAGATCAGATCAAAGAATATCAAATAAGATCGAAGAAGATCAAAGAAGACCAAAGAAGATCAAATAAAAAAAGATCAAAGAAAATCAAAAAAGATCGAAGAAGTTCAAAGAAGATCAAAGAAGATCAGATCAAAGAATATCAAATAAGATCAGATCAGATCAAATTAAATCAAAGAAGATCAGATCAAATTAAATCAAAGAAGATCAGATCAAATAAGACCAAAGAATATCAGATAAAAGAAGATCAAAGAAGTTAAAAGTAGATCAAAGAGATTAGATTAAATCATATCAGATCAGATCAAAGAAGTTAAAAGTAGATCAAAGAAGATTAGATCAAATAAGATCAAAGAAAATCAAAGAAGATCAAAGAAGATCAAAGAAGATCAGAGAAGATCATATCAAAGAATATCAAATAAGATCAAAGAATATCAGATCAGATCAAATCAAATCAAAGAAGATAAGATCAAAGAAGACCAAAGTAGATCAGATAAAAAAATATCAAAGAAGATCAAAGAATATCATATCAAAGAATATCAAATAAGATCAGATCAAATCAGATCAAAGAAGATCAGATCAAATCAAATCAAAGAAGATCAGATCAAATAAGATCAAAGAAGACCAAAGAAGATCAGATAAAAAAAGATCAAAGAAGACCAAAGAAGATCAGATAAAAAAGATCAAAGAAGTTAAAAGTATATCAAATAAGTTAAAAGTAAATCAAAGAGATTAGATTAAATCATATCAGATCAGATCAAAGAAGATCAAAGAAGTTAAAAGTAGATCAAAGAAGATTAGAACAAATAAGATCAGATCAGATCAAAGAAGATCGAATAAGATCAGAGAAGATCAAGGAAGATCAGATCAAAGAATATCAAATTAGATCGAAGAAGATCAAAGAAGACCAACGAAGATAAAAAAAGATCAGATAAAAAAAGATCAAAGAATATCAAAGAAGATCATATCAAAGAATATCAAATAAGATCAAAGAATATCAGATCAGATCAAAGAAGATCAAATCAAATCAAATCAAAGAAGATAAGATCAAAGAAGACCAAAGTAGATCAGATAAAAAAATATCAAAAAATATCAGAGAAATTCAAAGAAGATCAGATAAAAAAAGATCAAAGAATATCAAAGAAGTTCAAAGAAGATCAGCGAATATCAGATCAAAGAATATCAAATAAGATCAAAGAAAATCATATCAGATCAAAGAAGATCAGATCAAATCAAATCAAACAAGATAAGATCAAAGAAAACAAAAGAAGATCAGATAAAAAAAGATCAAAGAAGATCAAAGAAGTTAAAAGTAGATCAAATAAGTTAAAAGTAGATCAAAGAGATTAGATTAAATCAGATCAGATCAAAGAAGTTAAAAGTAGATCAAAGAAGATTAGATCAAATAAGATCAGATCAGATCAAAGAAGTTAAAAGTAGATCAAAGAAGATTAGATCAAATAAAATCAGATCAGATCAAAGAAGATCGAATAAGATCAAGGAAGATCAAAGAAGTTCTAAGAAGATCAGAGCAGATCAAAGAATATCAAAAAAGTTTAGATCAGATCAAAGAATTTCAAATCAGATCAGATCAGATCAAATCAAAGAATATCAAATAAGATCAAAGAAAATCAAAGAAGATAAAAAAAACTAAAGAGGCTAGCGACGACCTAATTGCCGTGGTTAATTGGATTAAAAAAAAAACTAAAGAGGTTCTAATTGGTTTTAAAAAAAAAACTAAAGAGGTTGGTTTAAAAAAAAAAACTAAAGAGGTTAGCGACGGCCTAATTGTCGTCGCTAATTGGTTTAAAAAAATTACTAAAGAGGTTAGCGACGACCTAATTGCCGTCGCTAATTGGTTTAAAAAAAAACTAAAGAGGTTAGCGACGACCTAATTGCCGTCGCTAATTGGTTTAAAAAAAAACTAAAGAGGTTAGCGACGGCATAATTGCAGTCGCTAATTGGTTTTTTAAAAAAAACAGTAAAGAGGTTAGCGACGACCTAATTGCCGTGGCTAATTGGTTTTAAAAAATAAAAATAAAGAGGTTGCCGTCGCTAATTGGTTTTTTTTAAAAAAACACTAAAGAAGTTAACGACGGCCTAATTGCCGTCGCTAATTGGTTTAAAAAAAACACTAAAGAGGTTAGCGACGGTCTAATTGCCGTGGCTAATCGGTTTTTAAAAAAAAACTAAAGAGGTTAGCGACGGCCTAATTGCCGTCGCTAATTGGTTTAAAAAAAAAAACTAAAGAGGTTAGCGACGGCCTAATTGTCATGGCTAATCGGTTTAAAAAAAAAAACTAAAGAGGTTAAGCAGTCGCTAATTGGTTTTTAAAAAAATATCACCGATCTGCGTGAAATCTCATATCAACCGTTAATAACACCAAAAAATTTAACTCAATCCAACGCACTAAATCAAACCACGTCATCGATCCGCGTGAAACTAACACAACCAATCCCCTTCAATTACCTTTCTCTATATAAATTTCAATTTTTTCTACAAACCAACTTAAACAAAAAATTTCTCTCAAATTTATTTTTTTCTCTCATCTTCAAGAGAAGAAACCCACTGAGGAGAAGTCTGCCGCTTCCTCGACACCGATCCCGGTCGCCTCTCTCTCCCCTCCCTTCATCCGCCGCCATTCTCTCGGAGATCTGAGATCTCTCATCTCGGAGATCTGAGATCTCTCATCTCGGAGATCTGAGACCTGAGATCTCTGATATCTCGGATCTCGGAGATCTGAGACCTGAGATCTCGAAGATTTTGGAGAATCTCAAAGATTTGATTTCTCGAGATCTGAAATCTCAGATCTCGGAAAGACCTCTGATATTTTTTCAAATATATATATATTTTTTTTAAAAATCTCGGAGAAATCTGATCTTTTAAAATTTTTAAAGATCTCGGAGCGATCGACAAAATATATATATATATTTAAAAAAAAAACAGTTAGCGACGGGACAATTGCCGACGCTAATATAAAAACAATGTAAATTTTTTTTAAAATCAGTTAACCACGGCCAAAATGCTGTTGCTAAAATAAAAAAAAAATGTTAAATTTTTTTTTTAAAAATCAGTTAGCCATGGCCAAAATGCTGACGCTAAAATAAAAAAATTAAATTTTAAAAAAAAAATCAGTTAGCCACGGCCAAAATGCCGTCGCTAAAATAAAAAAATCAGTTAGCCACGGCCAAAATGTCGTCGCTAAAATAAAAAAATTTAATTTTTTTTTTAAAAATCAGTTAGCCACGGCCAAAATGTCGTCGCTAAATAAAAAAATGTTAATTTTTTTTAAAAAAATCAATTAGCGATGGATATTTTACACTTTAGCGACGGTTGTATCCCGTGGCTAATTAGCTACGGCTATTTTGTCGTCGCTGAATCAAATAAAGACGATAAATCTAGCTACGGGATAGCGACGGATGTGGTGTCGTCGCTGATGCCTTTTAGCTACGGTTTTAGCTCAATCAGCGACGATTTTTAGCTGTCGCTGATTTTCATTTTTTTTGTAGTGACTCCTTCACGATCCAACAGTTGGTATTTCTCCATCGCCCAACGCTTCTCTCTTTCACTGCAGACCAGATGCAGGAGAAGGAAAAAAATCTCAACACCATAACGAAGAAAACTCTTTCCGCCGCCGAAATCTTCATCTTCGATTATCTCCCCCGTTTCATACCAGCACAAATGCTGAGTAATTACCAAAACAAATGTTGATCACTTACCAACACAAATGCTAAGCAATTTTTCAGCCTTTGCGCTGAGGGAGTGTATTGAGACTAGAAATCTACTATACCCGTTTCATACCGGAATTATCAGAATTCGCCGGTGATAATTTTTTTTTAAGACAAATATTGACGGTGTCAAAACAAAACATCCGTAGAAGCAAGAGATGAGAATTGAAACTCCTCTTAATTGATCTCTCTCTTGCGATCGCTCTCCATCGCAATTTTCTTACAATGGACTCTCTTCAATCAACTAAGCCTCGACTTCACCAAAGGCAACTTCAGTCGACAGTCATGATGATTCGAGTTGAACCATTAGTCGTTTCATTTTCGGCTCCACCAAAAGTGAGATTGTTTCGTGTACTCAAATTTCGCGAACTCACCAATGTATCGTCGGTATCAGCAAATCTCTCTTCACCAAATCCTCAAATTTCGCATTCACTCATCTTCTCCAAATTGGACTTCAAAGTTTCAAATTGTTTATTTCATTTGTGTCTGCATGTACAGCTTGCCAGAGCGTGTTAGAATATGTAGGGTTTGCACTCAACATAACCAAGCCCAAATCCAAGATTGATTCGCCTCTACAAACAAGAAAGTCAAAATATGTTAAAGAATGAAAATCAGAATAGGACTCTATTAGAATATCTTGTATAACAAATTTTAAGTTTCTTGTTTCCACTAGATTCGATAAAAGTTAGCTTATATATAAGCTTGTATTTAATACAATTTTCCAAATATTTTCTTTACAAAATTTATCCAAATAATTACAAGAATACATGTGATTTAACCATTCTCGCCTACATCCACAAAGTATACTACAATTCACTATGAATATCAAGGTTTCTGATCAGCAATGAAGCCTCAAGTTAGACAAACTTTCAACAAGAACTTTATTGCATTCTCACATTCAATGTGTTTTCAGGAAAGAAAACTATATTGTTTAATGCAGGTGGTGTTGCCAGCTAATGGTGCCTCGCTCCCTAAACCAAGATCATGTTATATTGGACAAGGCTAATTCTAGGGTGTCTCGTTCAGGTGTCTGGTGCTATCAGGCATCGTAGATCTGCATCGAAAGCAATGTTTTTTTTAATTATTTTACAGCCACTTATTAAGTCGGCCCAAAATTTGAGATTTAAACGTATAATAATAATCATTACAAGTTTAAGGATATTTTAAATTTTGTACATGAATGATAAGATTTACGTTTTAAATCATAATCTAACTTAAAATTTGTGTGTCCCTATTCCAACCCTTCCGTGAAACAATTTGAAATAATTAATGAGATAGTTGGTACTTGTTTTTTTGGGCACAGAACTTCACATGTTGGTGGAAGTGTGATTTCAGTTTCAAAATCGCTGCCACTCCGCACGCTAAAGGTCCCAAGCCAAACATGTGCCTCCCCTTAAGGCATGGACAGGACAGGGATAAGAACAAAACTACAATTTTGATGGTGAAGAAGACCCTTGACATTGACAGGAACACAAATGCCAGACGTTTTCGGTAAAAATGATGAACATCCATGTTTAAAAGAACCCTCCCTCGCTGGTCCCCTTGTGGAGTAATAGTGCATTCTATTATTGTCCTTGAGAGTTCAGGCTAGAAGTCAAGTATCAGTGGCCTACCATTTTAGTACAGACAATCGATGGATGAGCACGAGAGACTTGGCTGCAACGACTATTTCAATCTACCTTTCAATCCATTATCTCATTTCCTGTATTTCTTGTTGTCATGAACACAAAACAGATTAGAGTTTGATGTTTGATGTTATCGTATCATTTACAAGAAAAGATATTTATAAACTCTTACTCGAGCTGAAGCCTCTTGGTAGATCAATGGAGTCTGTACAGTATGCATCTGTTGATAAGCTTCTTGCATATTCCCATACACTTGTCCCAAGCTTGCATTCTCACCCATACATCTGCGTGTTGTGTCCACAAGTCAGTTACGTACCAACTGCAGAATAAGCGATTATATAATAATAAGAGAAATAAGATTTTCAAAAAAAAATAATGAATAAATAGAACTTCTACATGTTTAACCAGTCATAAAATCGACATAACCTAATTGAATATTAATAATAATATATATTAAATAAATAAGCTCTTGAAGCGACGGAATGAACTAGATTGAAAATCTTCAATCCGATCACATTCCACTCTTGATCAGAATCAGAATAAGTTGATGAATTACAATAGGACCCGGAAAAAGTCGAGATGGGATGGGATGGAAATTCAAGTTGATGCCCATAAAATCAAAATATTCATCATTTTCCTCTCCTACGGTCCATATTTGAGACCAAAATTCAATCAAACACCATAATGAGTTGCACTGGGTGTACCACTGGACAGGGAAAACCACTAGTAACACGGGACATATCTCGTAGAACTCAACCAGGAAGCATCATACATGAACGAATAGAATTGACTTATCATCACAACAATTTGTACAGTTAGAACTATAACACCATGAGTATAAACAATGAAAGATGGATTTATTGTATCCATCACCAATATCAACATTTTGTCTGCCATCCAAAACACATACTTGCGAATGCCTGACATATAAGCAATTGCACCTGCACCTGCACCTACAATGCAATAAAAAGACCTACGATGAATATAAAAGAGCTGCATGACCAAAATCCATTTTTCTTTGAAAATCTCTCAAATAAACAGGTCCTACTGCAACACAAGGAGTCAAAATTCAGTTCTTGAACATGGCAAAACGAACAGGCCATCGAACCATAAAAGTGTATTCCCTCACATGATTACAACTGGGCTGGGGTACTGCATTATACTCAGCTAACTTGCTGTTGGTTGGCATTCCCATATACAGGATAAGCCCCATATGCTGCAGCAGCATATGCATTTGGATCCTGAGGTGCAGCAGCTGCAGGATAGCCAGCGTAACCATCATAGCCCTGCCCTCCATAGTACCCTCCATTCCACTGGTTACCAGGATCTGCTCTCTGTTAAATTGACACAAAATCAAGTAAAAAGTCCACTGGTCAGAGATTTAAAATGAACAGTATTTCCACATTGGTAACTAAACTGCCAAAATGAGCAGCAGTCAACTTTGAAGTTCAGAACAAATAATTTAACTGCATCCTGAAGTGAAGGCTGAATAAAATAATAGCACCAAGCAAATGTCCATTTTTTCCAATGTCCTCAAAAGGAGCAGGAGTCAAGTATCGATGAGGTCAGGGCCTCTTATGTTTTAGTTAAAATTTTTGCTTTTTTTTTTCCAGCAAAATACTGGTCGTTGTCTCTTAGAATCTCTACCCAATCTCAATCAAACATACATGAGGAGAATTGTGCCACAAAATGTGCCCCCACTTTGACCCCAAACCCATAGGGTTATCTTAATGTCTATTCATAAACTATACACATCCTTAGATATATTTTTACAAATTCTATTGTTTCTTTCCCTCCAAATGACTCAGGCAAAGGCATGGAGAAGTCTAGCCCATATCCATTTCCCTATTGCAGTCAACTTGAGGGCCCCCTAAATTTGTGGATGACCAATCATCTGCCAGCTGGATGGTAGGAGGAATGCAAGCTTGAATTCACTGAGGCATTCTGACAATATAGATTGAGTGAAGGTGCAGGAGAATCAATACCACAGAGTGGACATAGAATTGTTAGGACTCTCCTATTAAGATTGTCTATAGTTAGAAGCATACCATGTAGAATGGTCCAGAATATGAAGCATGCTCTTGGAGGGGTCTCTTTTAACCAAATGAGTTGGTGCAGCTTGTGGAACTCTGTTTTCCAAATCAGATAAGAACGCTTGAGGTCTAATCTTGTCATAACAGTCTTTGATAGTGAATGAATGAACTACCCTGTCCTGTCCAAATCCAATGATCTTGTTCATCATCAAGGTGAATGGCCCAAGTGTCTTGAAGGAGATGAGCCATTCGGAAAACCTCCCAGTCATCAAGATTTCTAGGTGGAAATTCCATGCAGGCTGGTCATTGTTCAGAGTGTTGTGGTCGTAGAAATCTTTAATCTCACTTTGCTTCAAGTCATAAGCATTGAATATGGCTGGGTAGTTCTATTTAATGGGCTTGTCACATGTCCATTTGTCTTTCCCAGACGTATATTTTTCCCCCATTTTAAGCTTCAACAGAGAGGTGTTCCAGCAAGAATTGTTTATCAGGCACAAGGCATAAGGCATAATGCTTCTTCAAATAGAATAGCCATGACTGGAGAAGTTGGATTGAGCTAACCAATCATTCGGATTGGCACAATATTTGAGCATCAAATTCTACCCCATATCTCCAAATTCATTTATGAGAAGAGCTTTGCTGAATTCCTTCACTCTTCTGATACCCAAACCCTTTTTCTCTTGAGGCCGACAAGACTTTACTCCAATTCAAAAGGTGGTATTTTTTTTAGAGCTACCCCAACGGAAGAGTCTCGTACACTTCCATTTTGGAGGCAATTGAGTTAGGGATATGGATGGAATGCTAGAGAGAGTACTCTTGATCAATGTTGCTCTGCCAGCTTTGGCATTTTATTTATGGTTCCAAGTGCTCAGCCTTCTTTCCATGCGCTCTAGAACATCCCCTGACATCTTTTTATTTTGCTCAAGGGGAAGCCCCGCGTACAAGGAAAGTTCCTTATGGTGCAGCCTCGGAGAGACCTAATAATCAATTTGGGACACTTCCCCAATTGGGAAGAGCTTAGTCTTAGCATAGCTTACACCATAGTTTACCCCAAGGCCTGAGCAAACTTCAAACCAAATAAGGATCTCTTTGATAGCAATGACTTGTTGAATAACAATTTTCACTTGCTAAGCACTTGCTGAATTTTGCGTCAAAACAAGTGATAGCCACTAAGATTTAACTTCAAAACTCCTAACTATCTTACCTTGGAATTTCAATGTTTTCCATTAGGCATTGAAACACAGTTTGCTACCTTCTCATGGAAACACCCACTTCCAGAATGCAAACTTGGAAACACCTTAGCTACGCTGGGAAGTTGGTTCTAGACTTCTCTGTTAATTCCGTTTTGTTAACATTACATTGAGGATCCGAGTTGTCCATCATGGGAAAAATGGCCATTTACTTTCTTTTACGAGAACACTTTTAAACCACAATTAGCACTTACCTCGTATGGGGTTAGACCTCTTAATCAAACAAATAACTCCTAAGGGTCAATTTCAGGCATTTACTGAAATGTATTGGACGAAAGCGCGGGTGTGACAAATGCACAAAGAAGGTTAAGTTAGTAACTGGTTTGAAAGCACAGAAGCTGCACTGTCTATTATGTTTATACCTGCTTGTTCGCAGGACTTCGTCCCCAAGAAAGCCTAACTGTTTGTTTGCCAATAACTGCACCATTCAATCTCGAAAGTGCCTCCTCAGCACTGTTTCTGAAAAAAAATTACAATGACAGATTTTCAGCAGTTAATAATATACTCAAATGAACAATTGCTTATCTAGATGACATAAGTGATACCTATTAGCAAACTGTACAAATCCACATCCTTTGCCAAGTGGTATTTTCACAGTAAGAACGTCACCATACTGCGAAAATGTCTGCCTCAGTTCTTCATCAGCAATAGTGGGATCTAGTCCACCTACAAATATCTACAGTATAAAACTTGTTACTCACAGGAAAGGTATAAGTAATCCACTGACTTCACTGCTGGTAGGAATGAACTTACAGTTGTATTCGTAGAATCCTCGTCAGACTGGGCCGCAGCACCATTTGACCCATAACCACCTACAACCACAGCTAATTAAAGAAATTTAAATAAGACAAACAAGTATCACTGCATTTCTAGTCCCAAACAAACTTTGCCCCCAGGTGTCATTCAGTGCAATATATATATAACAAGGTAAAGCAGTTCTGGTACAAGTACAAACTGCTGGACAAGAGCTCCCCTTGTTAAGAGTAGAACATTTGGTGAAATAAAATTAGAAAACAAGCATATAGTGCTAAATATCACATCAAAGCTAACAGAGGTTCTTCTCACATACCTTGTGAATTGTATTGTTGTTTCCTGGGGGTGGCAACACCTATGCGCATGGGCCTGCTAGAACAATACGCGCCATTCATTTCACTTATAGCTCGTTGTCGCTCATTCTCATCACCAAACCTCACAAAGCCATAACCTTTTGAACGACCAGTATTTGCATCAATAACAACTTTAGCCCCTTTAACAGATGGATATCTACTGGCAAATGTTTCTTGCAGCAAGCTATCAGTATCCTCTGGTGATAAATCTCCTACAAATATCGAGCAATCAGCACCAGCATCTGAACGTTTTTCTCCAGTGCTAAATGTTGCCCAGTTAAGACGAAAGGCCTGTTCTGCATTAGGCATTACAGTGCCATTATAACTCTGCAGAACTTTCTCAGCAGCTGCATGTGAAACAAACTCCACAAATCCATAACCCTCTGACTGACTAGTCATCTTATTGCGAATGACTTTTATGGAAGAGACCTACATATTAATATTCCAAAAGCTCAGAAACTAAGGAAAACTAAATATAAAAGGCGAAATTTTTGTGGCATAATCAATAATCCTAAAATTTTCAACTTGGTGCAGAAAAATCAATAAAAATGGGATAGAATGAGTAAATCATACAAATAAATTATATACATACACTATAACATTATTCATTCAATCTTTTATCAATAAATCAGCATAAAGATACTAATAAAATGAATGAAAAACACCTGCTTGTGAGGCATAACCAGCATGATACCTTAATTATCAACTATCGAAACACTCCATAAAAAATTAAGACCTTAAGGAACCACCCACCCCAAAAAAAATAGAAGAAAAAATAGTAAATAAGTCAGTAAGCTAGTAACCTAGTGTCATAAGCACACGCCATGTGAAACCCCAAAACCATATTGCTAGATTTTCCTATAATAATATCTGGCATGAAGTATCTTTCCTTTGGATATTGTGAGATTTCTCTCCAACAGTACCCAATCCCACAACCCATGGAGAAATCTTCTTAGGCCCCTTAGAATATTTTTTTTCCAGATTTTGAGAGAAAATAGGTGGTAGAAGGTCACAAATTCCATGCTTACTACCCTCCTCTCTCCTCTCTTCCACCACATTTTCATTATTTCTATTTTTCATGAAAAATAAAAATCAAACACACCCTTAAAGATCTTCTTAATTAAAAGTTCCAACTTTGAGAACTATTATCCTAAAACTCCTTCACCTTGCCGTGCATGTTGTTAGCAATTGCTTGTTGTCGGCATAAATAGCAGGAAAGGAAATTATGACTCAGAAGCAAGGACCCCAATCCATTTGTGAACACAGAAGATGACCCTTCAACCATTTTGCACTTCAAATAGATCTAGACTTGAATGCAAGCTTTTTGGTTCATAATGCCTTCCATAATAACCTTTCCATAATAGAGCAGTCATAAGTAGCAGTGATAAGGGCTCTAGTGAACCAGTCAAGAGAACAAGTTCCATATTTTTCAGCTACAATTTGTTTCCAAGTTCATTTTTCAACCCCAAATCTCCAAATCCATTCCAAGAGCAAAGCTTTGGTATAGGTAGCTTTTCATGCTTTGGAAATATACTTCTTTTTCAAACAGCAAAACCACAAGCAATTTTGTCCACAATCCCTACCATGATTTCCCGTTCTTGAGTAAAGCAAAGAAGCCCCGAATTCCGAGTACTAGGGGTGGGCACGGGACAGGATGGACCTCATCCTTATCCCATCCCGTTCATTCAGAACGAGATAGACTCCATTCCACCCCAAACGGGTTCGGAACGAGATGAGCATATACTCTTAGGAGCTTCCTTCTAAACTGAACTTAGAATGGTTACTAACATTATTGTGTCTAATATCATTATTATCCACCTATTACCATAAAAAATTTCTTAATGATATACGCTAAGACTCCAACTTTAATTGTGATATTTTTACCATTATTTTTTATCTAATTATTAAGTTATACAATCACTTACACCTACTCTTCTGATTGTAATATGAATTTACAACTATGACCATTACTTGATAATGATGCCACCTAATTAATAAATTCAACATTCGTGGTTAACAAAATCACAGCTATTTCAAAAAATAAAAATAAATTAATAAAATCACACACAACTAAGGCATTAGCATTCAAAGCAATTGATTGACCTAAGGAACTACATCAAGATTGCAACATCGAGTTCCCTCCTAATGATGTCAACTCTAACTTTGTGACATTTTACCATTGTTTTCCCCTAATTAAGTTGCCTTCCACTCAGATTGTCTATGTATCAGTAATTATATCATTTTACACCTACTTTTCTAATTGCTATAATATGAATTTACAGCAACAATCATTACTTAATGATTATGCTGCCTAATTAAAAAACTCAAATATGGAATTGACAAAATCACAACTAATTAAGGCATTAGAATTTAAAGACATCACTTAAGGCTAATGATCACAACATGGAATTCCTCTGCAATGCATAGATGATGATTTATACAATCGTTACTTAAAGATTGTTTGTTACCACCTATTAGTAGACTACATGAATGTTTTTTTATTGAACATTAATAGTAATATACTAACCTAATTTCGGGATAGGCAAGATTGAAAATCTTCATCCTGATCTCATCCCACTCTAGATCGAGACGAAAATAGGATGGGTTTAATTAATCCCAAAAGAACTCAAAAATAAATCAGAACGAGACAGGATGGGATGCCCACCCATACTGAGTACTTGGTTGGAAAAACTCCTCGGTTACAATTGAGAATATGCACTAAATCCTTCAGCTGTTGAACTTTTCTCCCACAAGGTAAATGGTAAATTCAAAGAAATTGATTACCAAGCTAGATGTAATCTCAAACAAAAGAAATATATATAAAATGGAGGGATTTGATTTGTTATTTGCAATTGTCAAGGAATCATCTGCATATTGTAGGATAGGAAAGTGCCATAGTCCAATAACTTTAAAACCTTGAATAAGACCCAACTCCTTAGCTTTAAGAATAGTTTAAGTGAGAGCTTTAGCAATCATAGAAACAATGAAAGGAGGCACCTTGCCTAACTTCCCGGCTTTAAAATAACCTTTAGGAGCTTTGACTTTTACTGAAAAATTGTATTCAATGAATTCTCAACTAATAATGTCAAAAGCAATGGAAAAGTCCAAATTGCAAATGTTAGCCCTGACCATTGTAGTTATGGAGTTGAAGAGGAGGTGAGGTGGACGGGCCTGAAAGTGAGGCGATCTTAACTTTTTAAAGTTTTTTAAGTAATAATTTGAAACATATCAACATAGTCGTACACATCATCATTTTGATAAATATCATAAACAAATATGTACACAAAATGACACAACTACCCAGAATCAAAATGGAAATATAATAAAATTGTATAGCATAGCAAAAAGATGCACTATGTAAGTTTCAAGTAACTTGCAAACATTCACTAAATTATTAAAAATCAATCATCTTAAAAGAATAGAAACTTCAGAATATTGAACAATTGTTCGAAGAAATTGTTGGAATGCTTGGTAAAATCCACAAGTATGATCACTATTAGTATTCCAAAAGCATAAAAATCATTGAACTATACTATGAAAAAACAAGATTGATGTTGATCACACACTGATCAAAACATGATATGTTTTCTCTAAAAAAAAAAAAGTGACAAATTTATCAAAACTTGAAAAACATTTTATCTTGTTTTTATCAAATATTACACCAAGAAACATAAAATCCTATTATAGAGAGGGTTGCGACCTCTTTTTGTTGCAGTTGGGCGGCTGCAACCATTTTTGGGCTGAGGCGACTAAGGCAAGGTGAGGCAGACACCTCATTTTACCGCACCGCATTGCCTCACTTTGAGACGAAATCTGTAAAAACACCTTGAGGCGGTCACCTTGACTACACTAGCCTTTACTGTGTGAAAGGGAGACAACAATATGTCCAACACTTCCATGTCAAATCAAAAAAATCAAATTTCATAAATGATTGAATAAAACTTCCAGATGACTACCTTCCATCTTAACTGAATTTTTTCTGACTAAGGAATCTCTTTTTAGTTGGTATGAAACAATAAGAATATTTCCTATAAGAAATACGGGGTTCTATTTATGGCAGCAACCTACTATTTGGTGGTGGTCTATGATGGTCCCACTTATGGGTCAAATCAATACGTTTCTAAGAAGAAAAATCAATGCATTCTAACAAAATATTTGAATTTCAATCTCATCTATATCTTCGCCTTCCCAAGTACTTCCTACTTACGCATTCTAACAAGTTCATTTTTTTAGTACCATACAAACTCTCAAAACTTCAATCACCTTTACATAAAGTACCTTCAATAAGTAAAATAAATAGATAAATGAACCATCTAATGTGGCCAAATGGAAGCAGTAAAAGCTTTGATTCCCATGGACAAGACAAGAAACTACCACTGTTTTCAAACGAAGGTATATAAATTAATATGATAATTAGAGAAAAATTAAACATCTTCAATATTCTGAATGAATTACAATATTTGGGGAAATATTTGTAGATGTTTGCCCTGCGAAACAAGGATAATCTACATATAATGTTAAACGAAAAGATAATTCTTAAAAATACTAAATTCATGGTTAGAATTGTGGTCTAGGCTAGAGTGCTCAAAATGGATAATCATATCAATAGAGGATTCCAAGCTCTAAAGCACGGATAGTGCAAAATATCCTAAATGTCCATGTTGGATACTAACACGAATACATGGTCAAACTTTCCAGAATGTTTAACCAAGAAGGGTAGACACTAATTGAACACTCTTATTTGAAAACATTTTTTTCATATTTAGAGAAAGGGTGCAAATAAGTTGCACCCCAAAATTTTAAAAATGTAAGACTAGTAGAATATGTTTTTTAAATAATGAAGCATTGTGTTATGAAGAATTAAACATTAATGTCAATATAGCAAGATTTCGACTTATGCCATGATTCCATGAATTATAAATTCGAATTGTGTGAATTATTTGAATGTTTTGGATTTAACCTTTATAGCGTTATTTTAATATGCTTTTGGACCGTGGTTTATTCTACTAAAGGTCTTGCATGCATTTTGACAAAATATATATATATATATATATATATATATATATATATATATATATATATATATATATATATATATAAAATTTATTATTGCAATGTCAACGTCCTACTTTTTTTAGATTCCTCGTGTCACAAGCGTCTATGTTAGAGTTTGTGCTTCCTAGGTAAAAAATATGCTTCAATTGCTAAAAACATTTAGTGTTAAATATGAATGAACCCCTTCGACACATGGACACTGCATGCTTGGATCATCGATTATTTTCACACATGTTTCAAATATCAATTATTTATATTGTTGCCCAAGGAAGCACAAATTTTTCAGAAAACTTGCCATACATGTGTTCGACACTCACCCGGCACACGTTGGACACACGGTCAACGTGTCGACAAGTGTCACAGAGATGGTCAATGTAGTCATTGAGTCGGACACGCCTACGATACACCCAAAACTCAATTAGTACACAATTAAGACTCGACAATCAACTTTATTTTATCTTTTACTTATAGGTGACCACCTATAACCACATAATTTGAAGGTTGTTAATCCATCTAAAGTGAAAGACTTTCAATTGCGATGCAAGAAAAAGAAGGCAATGAAGCATAAATTACCTATATGCTCCTCTAATTTACTTCTTATCTCCTATACTTCTTCTCTACTCTACTTTGTTTTTTCTTGCGACCAGTGTTTTAAAAAGCGATTCCCAGAACGTATGAGTCAGCCTGAAATAATATCTTGATCTGATTTGCATCTCGAGATACATCAACGCCTACGATCAATCCCCAAATCAAGACCTAAAATAACATTATGTTCTCTTTGTTGTGTTCTTGAGAGACTAAGGAGGAGGAAGGAGAAAAGAAGAAACGAAGAAGAAGAAGAATAGGAGTTGTAGGAGTTGCGATCTTCGTTTCCACCTCATTGTTTCAATTTCAGTTTCAGAAACGAAGAAAAAGAAGAACTGAATTGTTTCAATTTTAGTTTCAGAAACGATAAAGAACAGAAGAACAACTGATTTGAACTGAACTTAACTCTTATCTGTTACAGTCATCAGACGTTGCCATTGTTGTTGGTTGATTTCATTCAAGTGATCAACATCAGGTAAGAGGTAACTTCAAGTCTTCAACTCTTCTTCCTGTTTCTTTTTTCTCGCCTGTGCTATGTTCTTCACTTCTTCCACTTCTTCACTGCAACTCTCCCTATAACTGCAAGTATCTTTGTTTTGTCTCTATAATTGATCGACTCTCTGTGAGTCTTTGTTTTGTATTGTTACCGATCTGTTAAAGCCATGAGAACTAAGAGATGCTAAAGCCATGATGTGATGTTAAAGTTATGAGAGATGCAATTGCTAAAGCTATGATGTGATGTTAAAGCTATGAGAGATGCAATAAAATGCCATGTTACTCTATCTCTGATAGTCTGACTCTCAATGACCGACTTTGTGTAATTGATTGACAAATTTGATAAAAAATCTCTCTTACACGCACACTTTGTAATGGTGTTAATGTGTTTAGTTTTACATTTACTATTAAGTTTTGCATAATAGAGATATGCAATCACATTTACTAAAGCCAAAGATACATTTGCATTTGCATTTACTGATTTGCATATTTTTTGTAATTTAAAAATATTTTTTATCACTTATTTATGAAAAATGTCTGGCTTTGCCTCGCTACACCTCGAGGCACTGCTTTGCCTCGGAAAAAGCTTGACCGCCTCGAAGCAGAAAAACATTTTTTAAAACATTGCTTACGACAAAGTGTCATCTTCTTCTTCACTTTTTACATATTCTTCTTCTCCATGTTTTTCTTCTTCATTTCTTTTCCAGCACAATTTGTGCTTCATTTTCATTTCATACTAGTCATTTTCATTTCATACTGGTTCTTTTTTACTTAAATGACAACACAAAATGTATGACGTAACGACGTGTCCCTAAGTCCTAGTTTTTAGAAAATTGTCGAATCGGCGTATCGTGTTTGTGTCCGTGTCCAACACACGTGTGCCCGTGTTTGTGCATCCTTGTTACCAATAAGCATGAGCATATTTTATCAAAAAACCAAACAGGAATCAAGCCATACCGTCCCAGTCCCAAACCTAACCGAAATATTTTGTTCGTTCAAGTTTGGTATTGAACCGTAGAGTTTTAATTCGTTACCAACCATGCAGTCTCATTTCTGAGTTTTGAAATACTGAAATTACAAGACAAAACTGAATAGTAACTAACTATTATTTTTTATTAAATAATTACTAATAAGTAAATAAAATAAAGTTATAAACTTTAAATACATTTTTGCAATTTGAGAAGAGAACCCATACTTCATTTCTTTACTATTTTTCATTTTTCCACACTCAATTCACGAACATAATATGTTCTGAAGTTTGTAGCTAAAGAAACACTTCAATTGGGCCATAGGTTATATACTGAAATATGTTATATTGATATTTTATAATAGCATACTACCTTTGTTGGATCTACCTACATCTTAATACACTACAAATGGCTTTGATTCCATATCAGAATCTATTTGTTTTCCTAATAAAATCATCTCTACATTTATTTATTACAAATAGTACATATACATACTACTTTTACCAAAATTGTGAATCATAAAGTGTGATTTTTAGATATAAAATATTATTAATATATTTATACTTTGCCATTAGAACCAAATTAACAAATTTGAATATGTATCCCACATTCTCACTAATAAATTATCAGAAAATTAATTGATTGTGAAGCCCTTTCTCGATTAAAAAAAGGTACTTACCAAAATTAGTACTGAAGCCGTACCAAATTTATGTTAATGCTACCGGGATTGGGTGGTACTGAACCAAACCGGCCCATCCTTAGTTACCAATATATTATGGAAAGTTGGCGGTACATGTATAGCAAATATTAGCCTACAATTATAAAATTACTAGAATGAAGTTTATAGCTGAAAGACCTGCATTATTAAAGAAAAAAATGAATACTTGGGCACCTAATCATAGTGCTTTGAGAATTCAAGTTCACTTTGTTGTCACAACAGATATCTATTCTCAATCAGTGTCAGACAACCCATCAAAACAATAAATACGAAGCACACCTATATTTTCTAGTACTCCGTTGCTAAACGCCTTGTGTAAGAACACTGCATTACTCATTTATAAAAAATAATAATATATAAATAGCAATAATAACAATTATGATATTAATAATAAGCAAAAAATTTCACTATCTATTAAGAGAGCCCACACTTTCAATGAGAAACCACACTCAGGAAGTGCCTGGCAAATTCTTGCTATTGTTAACACAACCAAAAGAAGTTTACAATAATAAAAAAAACCCATGTTAGCCAACTACATATAGTTAGAAGACTATGCCAAAGTCCACCAAATGAAATCCACGTGATTTTCCTAAAATGTCAAAAAATAAGTTAATCGTGGTTGTAACGTGATGGGTGACCTGTTGTGGAAGCAATGGTCCACATTGAAAGAACTCGTCTTTTGGTCCCAACATCAACAATTCTTGCTCACTAATGACACATGTTAAAATCGGTAAGATCGTACGATCTGACTCGCGATTTGAGTTGGATTGTACCTATATACGAGCTAAGTCGTAGCATGAATCGGTTTTGGTGTAAATCATACGAGGCAGAAAATCAAATCACAAAATCGTGACATACTTGAATCACATGATTTAATCATAATGAAAACTCTATCCAAGATGAGAATCTGAACCTTAACAAGGTTGACTTGTAAGTTCACCCGCCACCCTTCGATCTACAATGAATCTGAATCTGTTGCAATTCTCTTGCCAATCAATCTCATGGGGGTTGACGGTGTTTTCTTGAGAGAAAAGAAAAAATAAAGGAAGCGAGAGGATCCACTGTTATCAATCTGCCGCAAAAGGTTCTTCGTTGTTTTTTGAGAAAGAAGAAAAGATGATGATAGATTCTTTTTTACTTCTTGCTGTTTTATGGAATTTTCTAGAGAAAATAAGAGATAAAGATGATTGTATACTATATGGGCTAGGAGAGAGAGTTTTGTCCAAAATGGGGCACAGACCAACATGAGAATGGTCTAGCCGTCTAGGTCCTGGAAGAAAGATTTGACAAAATGGGTCTCAGGCCAACATAAGAATTTTCTGGGCCATGGCCCCAATATTGAAATTTGAATATAAAAATTCAGTTTTTTTTTTTTGTGTTTCAAGGATTTCAACCTTATAAAAATAACTTTTTATAAACCTATTTGGAAAAGTACTATTTGTTATACTATATTTTGAATCGTCACGATTCACAATTTGAATCTCAATTCGATTCAATCATTTGCCTTTATGATTTTCGATTTGATTTATGCTTTGACAACATTACTAATGACCACTTGGTAGGGCTGAACAAAAAATCGATTAAACCGATCTAAATCGAATCGATTGGTTCGGTTTAAATTTGGTTCGGATCGGTTTCGGTTTTAAAAAATTCAAAACCGAAGTGGTCGGTTCGATTTTCGATTTCTATGTGATTTTAACTGACCAAACCGAACCGACCAAATATATATAATAAATAATATATATTTATATATAAATAATACAATATGTTTAAAATAGTCGATCGGTTTGATTTTATTTCGATTTTGGTTTGATTTTAGTCGGTTCGGTTACGGTTTGCATAAATTAGAATCGGTTCGATTTCGGATCGGATTTGTTAATGGTCGGTTCGGTTTGGGTTTGAAAATTTTAAAACCGGCCTAAATCGGTTCGATTTTCAGCCCTACCACTTGGAGTAACAACACCAAACTATCCCATTCCGTTAGATCTCTACAACATGAAAATTCAATTAAGGGCCATGCTCGTTGTCAACCATAATCAGATCACTAAACCTTGTTCGAACAAGTCAAGATGTGAGACTTTTCCAAATCAGTTGGCCAATTAATAGGTGATACTAGTGGGATGGCCCTGCAATTCTCCAAAGAAAGCCTCGAATAATCTTTTTCTCACGAATTTTGCCACAAACAAAACAATGAGACAAGAAATACCAATATCCTAAAAAGTAACTTTGGTCGTACCTACCTAAAAATATATTTTTGTCGCCAATCTGCTTTGCATTATTTCAATCGCCTCATCCTAAACTTTCTTATCTTTATATCTTTCAGCACGAAGCTTGCATTAAAATCACCTAGATAGGACGAAAGTAAGGAGTTTCTTCTGCAATTGCAAATTGTTCACATACGTACCTATAGATAAGGAGAAGGCTTGCTACACAACTGAGGATTGTCATCAGGTCATTCACATCAAACACAACCCACTGAAAATAAGTCGATTTCATAATTTTAAGTGACTTCATAATTTCAACTCTCAACCCTTTCCCCAATTCAAACCACCCTATCACCATTTCAAGCGACAACCCAGTACTCTTATTTGTGATAGTCAAAAACCTTGTATTTTCTGCATATATTGCATAAAAAGAAACCAATGGATCCTCTCAAATGCTTGAACCCAAATTAACCGTTTTATTCAACACTCAAAAACCATTTTGGTACAGTTTTGACCACTAAAGTTGTGTTTGATTCTTTTTCCATGGAAAACCATAAAAATAGAAGAGATTGGAAAGAACAAGAAAAATTCCAACCCATGATGTCAAAGATGACTATTTTCTTGAGCTATCTATAGACAAATCTCCATCGAAATTTTTTCCTCTTGATGTTGAGAGAAAATGTGGTGGAAGGTCACATCTATCCTTTTTCCAAATCTTTCTTTTTTCTTGTAACACCTTGAGTGAGCGGGATTAAAGTTGGCAGGCTACCAAGTGTGTTATAGTCTTATATCACCTGAATAGGGAAAAGGAATGTGCTATATATGTAGAATTGGATGGTATGATGCGTTTCATAGCTGTGAGGGTGGTTCGTCCAAAGCAGAAAATATCATACTATATGGATCGGGTTGTGACATTTCACCCCCACTATTTTTTCACTACTTCCCCTTCAATCAAACATTCAAACATGCACCTGAAAAAAGATGGGCGTGAGTCTCCCTAGACAAATCTCACAAGATGTTCGAAATAAGAACGAGGAAAAACATTAATATTAACAAGGTAACTGTTTGATCAATTAAAATGTTTCTCTTTGAAAAGAATAAACCATACAACTGACAACACAAATTTCACTCGAAATGTAGATTAAACTATTAAAATAATTACGGAACTCCTTGATTCTAATGTAATGGTGCCGAAATTACACTCCACACAAACTTTTCCTTGATGGCACTCCAAAATAATCTTTAAAAAGTGATGACACCTTTTACATGTCATACATGCAATAGTCATTTACATCAAGTAGGCGAGAAAATAAAAAATAAAAAAACTTCTAAACCGTACGAACGTTAGAAAGATTTCAAACTTATTTGAGATATTGTCCTCGGCTAAGCAGAGTTCCAGAAAGTCCATATTTTCATTAACATGGTAGAATTTAATAAAAATTGGGAATCCCCATTCATCCAGCACTTCCATTCATAAAGACATAAATAATCCTTCATCCATACACACGCAAGTAGCTTGCTCAATGAACTCTCTCCACACCCATTTTTAATAAACACAAAAGTGATGTTCCCTACTCCTAAATAATGATCCCAGTTTTTCAAGTACCAAACAACCCTCAAATAATGCAATCTGAAGTGAGGAGAAAATAACACTCTTTGACCTCAAAGAGAACAAAAACTAAATTTTTGCCGAATATTTATTGAGCACCCAAAAACAAAACCCAACCACTTTTATACTCCAAATGAAGTAAAATAAAATACTGAAAATTTTCAGTTTGAAGAATAACTTACCGTGCAATCTATCAGCCCTTTGAAGATGGAATTGTTCCGATCCTTCCAAGACAAACCACTCAATGGCATGGAAAACTCTATCACAAGCCATGCCCCAATATAATTATAAGTCCCTTCCACCCAAGTACACATCCCTTGAGCAAAGTTTTCATTGATCAGCTTGACAACACCAAATTCATGCAAAAATGAGTAGTCCATAAGGGTTAGCACTGTCAGAATTCAGAAACAAGTGACAGCTCCAATAGAAGCAATTATCCTCCACTTGCATCCCCTTTTTGATAATTCTACCTGATTAAGGTCTATTAATTCAAGGGGACACAAATGAAAAGATAAATTTGAGAAGATATTGTCCCCAACAAACAAAGATTTTATTTCCCCTTGAATCCATGAGTTCGTTTCATACAATGTTGTTAAGGCGGACGCCTAGGCGCGCCTGAGGCCATTGAGGCGTTTTGACAAAGAGACGCCTCAAAATGATGCAAGGCGGAGGAGTGAAGTGAGGCGTCCGCCTCAGCCCATTTGCAGCTTAAAAACCAAAAGCCTATTGCAGCCCACTTGTCTTTTAGGGTTAAGAATGGGGGTATATTTAGATTTTAGACAAGAGAATGACTCCTTGGGGGCTATTGTTGCTGTTGTGTGTGTTCTTCTCCTTCTAATCAGGTTCCTCTCCTTCAAATTAGGTGTTGCCTCTTTCATATCACATATGTTTTCTCTCTTCTTCTTCCCTCTCCTTCCTGTGTTTTTTTTATATGATCTGTTCTGCAGCTTTTGCTGTGTTTTTTTATATGATTTGTTCTACTAGCTTTTTTATATGATATGATATACTCCTTTTTTATATCATCTGTTCTACTCCTTTTTTTAATGATTTGTTCTTTTTTTTATATGATCAGTTCTGTTCTGTTTTGCTCCTTTTTTTATATGATATGCTCTGTTGCATTTTTTATCTTCACAATAAACAGTAATAAGTAATTTTTAGTGTATGGATCGTAATATTTCAGCGTATGGATCGAAATTTGGTGCAAATTTCCAAAATTAAACCAATGAGACATGCTGGGTGATGCCTCACCAAATTGCAATTTTCCAAACACTGCTTCAAATTCAAACATTAGTTTTCCAAACACTCTTTCAAATTTCCAAAGTTAAACCAAACCAATGCGAAGTTGGTGGCTTGATGAACTCGTTTACATTATGCTTTGATGTTTTTCTTGATTATTATTTTTTAGTGATTTAGTGGATATTGGCAAATTAAGTACACTTATGTAGTGCATCTTTTTGCTATGCTATGCAACTTTATTATGTTTTCATTTCAATTCTAAATACTTGTATGATTTTTGTACATATTGGCTTATGCAAGTTATCAAAATGATGATGAATATAAAGGTTTTGGGGTCCTTAAAACCCAGCTCAATTTTCAAAAAAAAATGATGATGAATATTACTTATCTAAATGTGTTTCAATTTATTATAATAAAAAATCTTTAAAAAATGTTAAAGACCGCCTCAGTGAATTGAGGCGTTTTCAAGCTCGTCCACCTCCTCGCCGCCTCAACGCCTTAACTACACTGGTTTCATAGAACAATTTGGTCGTGATCTCTGACCCACTGTTCCAAATCATCGCAACTAAAAGATTGAAGATGATCTATTAAGCAAGTTATTTGATTCAATTCTCAACTGTATAGCATGCATCTAAGATCTAAATTCACCCTTGAGACATGGCTACATAGCTATGAAGTTAAAACAAAAAACGGATCCTTCACAGTTCAGGACCGATTTACGATTTATTAGGATTAATCAGTCTATTTTTTCAAAGCATATATTCTTAAAATTTAATCATAGTCATAGATTACAAAACAAATAATTAATCAAAATGTTTAAAATCTGTAATTATATTATTTGCAATTATATTCCTTTACTAATTAATCAAATGACCAACAACACCAGAGCATGTCACCATTCCAATCTATCAATTTGCTAAAACTAAGTAAAGCAATCAAATATGAACTCTTGAATTAGAAATGTACATTTGTAATTGAACATCCCCATCTCATCACCAAATACATTAGGCACCATATTTGCAATTGAACCACCAACTCACCACACCCATCTTCTTCTCTTCTCCAACACCCCACCCATCTTCTCATCTTATCCAAAAACTCCTCCATCGCCCACTCCACCACCTTTGACACCGCCCCAAACCTAATCCCCAACCAATTTTTTAGTCTGTGACACAACCCAAACCCCCGAAAACACCAACCAACACCATCAAAAACTCTTGGATCAGAAATTTCAATAAGAAACCTAATAAAAATAATCAAAACAATAAAAGAAAAGGAAAAAAATTGTTTGTAGCATGTGGTAGGAGGAATCCAAAATCAGATGTATAGAAAGAATAGAGACGAAAGAGAGACATATCTGGTGATCGTCCAAGAGAAGAAAACTCCTCCATCACCCACTCCACCACCTGTGACACCGCCCTGAACCTAATCCCCAACCAATTTTTGAGTCTATGACACAACCCAAACCCGAAAACACCAACCCAAAATTGTTTGTAGCATGTGGTAGGAGAAATCTAAAATCAGATGTATAGAAAGAATAGAGACAAAATAAAGACATATTTTGTGATCATCCAAGAGAAGAAACCCACTCCACCACCTGTAACACCGCCCCAAACCTAATCCCCAACCAATTTTTGAGTCTGTGACACAACCCAAAAACCCGGAAACACTAACCAACACCATAAAAAAACTCTTGGATCAGAAATTTCAATAAGAAACCCAAGAAAAATAATCAAAATAATAAACAAAAAAAAGAAGAAAAAAATTGTTTGTAGCATGTGATAGGAGGAATCCAAAATCAGATGTATAGAAAGAATAGAGACGAAAGAGATTGAGACATATCTGATGAGCCAAACAAACCTCGCCATCCAAAGCAAGAGACAGAGTGAAGATGCGATGCAAATGGGTATTCTTAACTATGCTTCTTCACTATTCTTCTGGTTTTCTTTTCTTGGACGATCAAACACTCGAACAAACAGAGCGATGCAAATGGAGTTGGGATTCTGCGAATGGGATGAGATCAGGTGAGTTAGGGTTTATATATATATAGACAGCGATAAATCGATGAGTTGGATGGGCCGATTTATCCGAGTCCGCAAAACCAAACCGCGAATACCTTAATCATTTTGGACATGCCTTGATAACTGATTTTTGACGATTTTTTACCGCATTAATAACATGGCTACATAGTTGAGGAAAGTAGCAGCAATATCCTGCTTGATGACACACACTTGCATATGCATGGGAAGTCATGCAGTAGTAGACAATTCTTGATCCACGAGCGCACTTAACCTCTTAAGAAAAACACCTAAGGTTTGCCTCAGTTATAATCTTTTTCCACACAAAGGCAGTCTCAGTGATATTTAGCACTCCGAAGCACCCATTCTTAATGGTTTACAAACTATCTCCCAAGCAACAATTGTTAATCCCCAAAAAGAAAATTCACATTCATTTTCGATTTTATTAGCAATCAAAATTAAAATGGTATTGAACTCGAGCATCTATGTTGAGAATCGTGACAATTAACTCAAAACGAACCAACCAACCTTGGAGATGAACTTGTGTTTCCATCTGATTAACCCTCTCAATGATGTCATCCCATGCATGCTTATATCGCAAGCTTCCGATCGATCTTCTCAATGGTGTCCCCCATGCATTTTTTTCCTTAGATTTCCTACCCAATTGAAGCCCAAGATAAATGCGACCAACCATACAACCCATCATTTAAGCAAAGATGTCATCCCGTTTTAACGTTTTGTTCTAATACATTAAAAAAATTCATTCTCGATCGAACGAGAACCCTAGACTCATAGGAAAGAAGGACTTGAGCTAGCCGTCACCAATCGACAGATAATCAAATCTCGCCGTTTGACAGATAACTAGAGTAGAAGGGAAGAAGATGACGAGTCGATCGCACTCTCTGTTGCGATCTCACTCTCATAGAAGGGAAAGTGTTTTTATTAATTTTTTTGGTTTTTGAATTTAATGTTATAAACATGATTTACTTTTTTGAGTCTATAATACATTAATACTTTGTGGAAGTATTAAAAATATATTTAAAAAACTATACGTTATATTCCTATATATCTTGTTATAACCTATAACGTTCTTGGATCGTTATTGGTCTATTATCCGTTTGAACTGCATAGATCAACAAGCTAGGATTCATCAATGAGGTCCACACACCATCTACTATTGTCTTAAATTGGGGGGGTGTCCCTACTTGTTCAACAATAAAATGCGATGCCTCTCTCCACTACAAATCTATATAATTACTCACCTTAGGTGAACATGGATACTACCTCTTAAAAGTGAATTTGCTTCTTTTTAACTCAATTTAACAACCCATATTTCGAATGATGAAGAACGCCTTTTCAAATATAAGGGAAGAATCAACTAATAGCGGAGAGTAGTAAGCTAATATGAATCTTGATCTTGTTGTGAAAGGATGTTTGAACTTTGATGATATGAGGGATCTAGTGAAGTATTGTGATCATTAAGGACAGTACAATGTTTATTAGGATGGGATGGGTTCTTGTACTGTTGTACATGGCCACTGAAATTTGGAAATATTATTCAAAATAGCTTATAGTGGTATTGAGGTAAGTTCATACCATTAGATAACTACCAATTCCAAGACAGGGGCACTCATTCTCAGTATTTCAAACAAGAATTATGGAATAGATCACATGTAAATGGGCTGCCAATCTTTGGGTTATTCAACAACAATGTGGGATTCACTTGTTACCCATCCATCAAAAGAAACACACAACACAGGTCCTAAACCCTAAAGTCCACATTACATAGATAACCAAATTCACTCAAAAGTAAAATCAAACAAGACAATTGCAACAATGAAATCAAGATTGTATATCAAAGAATAAGGTAAAATCTGACATGGAAGAAAAAGAGAAAGAAGAAACGAAACCCCAACTGACCTCGCCGGTGTGGCCGAAGCAACTATGCAAGTAATTCTCATCCATCCAATAAAGAAGATCTCCCGCCCACAGCGTCTTGTTCTCCTCGCCACCTTGAGACCCCTGCTGCTGCTGCAGCTGTTGTTGTTGTTGAAGCTGCTGGTAGTGCTGCGGTGGTGGTTGCTGATACGCAATGTAAGGCTGGGGAGGGAAGTGTAGCGGGGGTGGCATCATCATGCTCGCGGCAGGGTACTGCATCGCCATCCACTGCTGCTGCATCTGGCTATTCGATGGCTGCATCGTCGAGAGAAGAGAGATCTGAACAGAGAAAGAGGCCTCTGGTTTCGCTGAGAGATAGCGAAGAAGAAGAGAGAAGAGCAGGGCTCGAAAGAGGAGTTTGTCGGTGGGATCTGAGGGTGAGTTAAGGAGATGAGCCGCCAGAGGGTTCAGAGGTGTGGGATTTGGGGCCGTTCGATTGTAGCGATGGAGTGTGATGTCTGGCGTTGGATTGGAAGAATAGATTTTTTTTTTCTTTGATGCGGTATGGTGGGGGAGAGAAGAGTATTCCCAGCGATGATTGTGATTTCGTTTTTTGATGGTAATTTGGATAAGTTAATTCTAATAAATATTTTGTTATATATAAAATTTTGATTAAAACATTGAAGTTATCAATATAAGTTTAAACATTTTTAAACTCTTATATATTACATAAAGAGTATTACGAGACTTGTAATATCATGCAAACTACATATTTCATAATAATCACTTGTATAACAAAATTTTATACTATAGATTAAAATGGTACCTGACATTGAGATTGCACCTAATTGAAAAATAACATAGGTATTTCGGTTCAAAAAAAATTTCGATAACTATAAAAAAAAAATACTTTGGTGAAATTTCGACATTTTTTCGAGAAATCACAGTTCCTTGTTTCCAAAACCATGTTAAAAACTCCTAAGATTTGTGTCGAAAATATAACTAATTAACTAACACCACAACTTGGTGGTAGAAGACTAAGCTCAGTTGAGAAGTCCCATCCGTATTGGATTCAGCAATCCATTAGAACCTAATTGGGAGCTCTAAAACGGCAAATCAAATAGGAGATGGGGGTTTCACTGATTGGGAGTTGTGTCGACGAAAACTCACCAGGAGGGGTCAATTGAGCTTCGATTTTTGGTATGGTAATCCCTAGACGTGATTGCACACATATTGAAAAAAGGAGGAGCATATTAGAACTGGAGTAGGAATTCAAATAAGAAGTGGTAAAGGCACTCGATTGACTGTCAGATTTCCGAACATACGAACAGTGAATAGAGGGGTCACCTAAAAGACAACTTGTCTTCCTTCAGTCACTCGGCTCTTGATAATGATGATAATGATGATAAAAATAATAATAATTGATGATACATCAAAAATAGACTGATCATCACATCGTACAACGTGGCATGGAGACCAATCATGAGAATACAACGTCCAATCTATGGGCCAACTCGTAAAGCCCAAAGAAAAATAAAGCCAATCACAAAGGCCCAAACGAGGCCCACCACGAGGAGAAGTAAACATGGTTCGAATTCAGGCCCAAATGAATCAAAGCCCAAGTCCAGGGCCAACACGAGTTATCTCATAAAGAAGATGAACGTTACACCAAAAATAGCCATGGAGTTTTTTTTTTTTTTGAAAGGCAAGCAGGGTTTTTATAGAATCCCATAACCTATTAAAGATGCCGCAAGCTGGGTTTGAACCCATGACCTAGTGGTACCATCCGCCAAGCTCTAACCGTTGAGCTGTCATGCCATTGGCGCCATGGAGGGAGTTACGCCTCCACTAACGCATCTCCATTAAGAAGGTGATTGTTACAAGAAACATCGTATTTCGTTGTGCCTCATGTGCTCAAGTTACGTTGAGAGTTAACCACGACCATTATAAAAGGTAAATAAAACATTTGATAGAGGCATGCAACTTTAACTGAGTTTTGTCCAGATTTACATCCTTCTTCAATAGAGTTACTGACTTAAATATCGGAGTGTTTTCGACCACCAAAAAGGCGGTATTTGATAATCTAACGATTGTTTTGCAGGTCAAACTCACATGAGGACAATTTTGGACGCATCAATAATAATAATAATAATAATAATACAACAACAACAACAACAACAACAACAATAATAATAATAATAATTGGTGCGTCCAATTGTTCTCCAGAAAGTGTGACTTGCAAAACAAATGTTAGATTGCCAAATACCACCTTTTTGTGGTCGAAGGCACTCCGATACTTAAGTTAGTAACTCGGTTGGAGATGGAAATAATTCTGGACAGAACTCAGTCAAAGTTACATACATTTGTCAAATGTTCCCTTTACCCTATATATAATGGTCGTTGTTAATTCCCTGTGTGACTTAAGCATGTGAAGCGCAACAAGATGAGACGTTTTTCGTAACGGTCTCCTTATTTATGAAGATACGTCCTCGGAAGCGTAACTCTTTCCACGAATCTTTTTTTTTAACGTTCCTCTTTTCTAAAGGAGAACTTTATCAGGCTTGGATTTGGACCTTTAACTATGGTTTATTCTAACGGGCCATGTTTAGGCTTTTATGACTGGATTCGTCCTTTTTGAGCTTTATGAAATGGCCTAGTTTTGGGATACTTGATCTTCGTGATGGATGATTCCTACTACGTGTACGAGTGCAATATCAGTTTTATTTGATATATCATCAGCTACTCTCCCCTTTAGTTAGGGGGTATGCTGACGTGGCCACTAACTCACTGTTGGACTTTTGATTTCATCACTGCTTCGCATTTAACGTTGTTATCAGTTTTTGGTGGGTTGGTATCTCGATCTCTTGCTCATCCATTCGTTTTTTCGCGCGTATTTTGGGATTTAGTGCAGTCATCATATCTCACACATCGTCCTATGAGTAGTCTCTTCGTTGCTCGGCTCTATAAGAAGAGGCGTGATTGATTTGTTCTCTTTAATGCTATCTTTGAATTAAGGCTTACTCTTTTTCTTATT